>VMDO01003976.1:27486-133353 GCA_007922755.1 Pedetes capensis | reverse complement strand
CTTTTGGCAGTCCATGGTATATTCAATAGACGTCTCCAGCACCACAATTCAAAAGCATCAATTCTTTTTCTGTCTCTCTTGTTCAATGTCCAGCTTTCACAACCATATGATGCCACTGAAAATACCATGGCATGAGTCGGACGCACCTTCGTCTTCAATGTGACATCTTTGCTTTTCAATACTCTAAAGAGATCTTTTGCCACAGCTTTTCCTAGAGCAATGCGTCTTTTGATTTCTTGACTGCTGCTTCCACGGGTGTTGATTATAGAGCCAAGCAAAGCAAAATCTTGGACAACCTCCATCTTTTCTCCATTTATTGTGAAGTTGCATGCTGACCCAGTCATAAGGATTTTTGTTTTGTTGATATTTAGTCATAACCCATATTGAAGGCTGTGATCTTTGATCTTCATCAGTAAATGTTTTAAATCCTCTTCACTTTCAGCAAAGCAGAGTGGTGTCATCTGCATAACACAGGTTGTTAATGAGTCTTCCTCCAATCTTGATGCTGCGTTCTTCCTCATAAAGTCCAGCTTCTTGGATTATTTGCTCAGCATAGAAATTGTAGAGATAGGGTGAAAGTATACAGCCCTGATGCACATCTTTCTCAACTTTAAACCACTCAGTGTTTCCTTGTTCTATTCGAACAACTGCCTCCTGGTTCATGTACAGATTTCTCATGAGCACAATTAGGTGTTCTAGTATTCCCATTTTCCGAAGTGTTATCCATAATTTGTTGTGAATCTAACTCATAGCGCCCCTCATAGGGTTTTCAATGGTTGACTGTTTCAGGATTGCCTTGGGAGTGGATTGCCAGGTCCTTCTCCCATTTTTGCGGTGCTGGGAATTGAACTCAGGACCTCAGAGACTGCAGGGCAGCGCTCTACCAACTGAGCCAAATCCCATAATAAATCCCTTTTAATATGTGTAAAATATGTAAGGTCTAAGTGTCTTCATGTTTTAAAATATATACTAAATCTTTTTTATACATATCTTTAAATATTTATTATAAGAACTTGGCTCATGCAGTTATGAAGACTGAGAAATCTCACAATCTTCCATTTATGAGCTGAAGGCTCACTGTAGTTGTTTATTTGCAGTTGGAGTCCAAAGGCTTGAGAAGCAGGAGAACCAATGGTGTAACTTATGATCTGAATTTGAAGTCCCATTGGTTTTGTTTCTCTGAAGAATCCTAGTACAGTCCTTGAGTACAGAGGTAATATGGTCCAAAGTGGTGTTTTAGAAAGTTCTGAATTTTCTATGGCAAAAGGATTGAGAAGCTAGACCACTGTTTAGAAGAGACTATGCATGAAAAGTGAATCTTTATTTAGATTGAACAAAAATATGTTCTGGGTGTTAGCATTGTAGTTGAAAAAGAAAGGATAATTAGATTTAAAAAGAAAAAGCACTTGGTGGCACCATATAAGCATTGAAAGCTATTGATTATTATTAGACTTGAGTGTGATGTATTAGAAGTCAGATATTATCTGAAATAGGATAGTTTGGGAGGACAAATAAGCAACAGAACAAAAGCATGAATTGCAACGATGTCATATTTTAATTTTCATTTGAAAAACTTACAGAGTATAAGGTATGCATAGGTTCATGATTTTTCCCTTTGCTTATTTTCCTGTTAACAGATTCTTTTTTTCTGGTCTTTTAAATCACTCTTTCTACACAAAAACTCCCATTTATTAAGTGTTATTAAAAAAATTGTCCATATTCCCTTAAATCTTGAAAAATACCAACCAACCTTTTGGAAAACTTGTCATATTTTATGATTCCCAAATACTATATTAAATAATGGTAAGTCTACCCAATGATGCATTTTGTTATAATGATAGATATTTACATGGCTTGCTTACTGTATCTATGTTGTAGACTTTGATTAATGTAACTTGTTAAAATCCTCTCAGCAAAGTGCTGTTGCAATGACCATCTTTTGGGACTTAGAAATAGCCTTATTATACAGAACTTAATGTTATACACTAATGGCATTTATTAGAATGGAATTGTGTATGTTTTATTACTTCCGACATCAGCCTGGCTTTTTTTGCCTCCTCACAGCATGCAACTTTGGTAATTATGTTAATGCCAGCTGATTCATGAGGACAACTTCCTAAAGTGCACTTAATTAACTTAGAGATTTTGTATACAGCTGTACATGGAGGTTCTGCAAATTGTAGGGGTATGTGAATCTGACATACATACAGTCCACCTTCCTAAACTCATCATTTTTTACTAAAGGGTAAAACAATAAGTTCCAATCTGATACCTTTTGAATAAAGCAAGTGCTAGAGGAAGATACTGGGAAATGTCATGTTAGCCAGTCTGAAGGTGGGTGCCATTTAATTTCTCTAGTCTGAGTCTGTTAGTCCAGAGGAGTTAGGTAGATTGTTGCCTTTTATATTAGTATAAGGAAAAATATTAAAGTTTATTTCTTCAGAAAAAGCTAAAATTTTTCTAAAATGTTGTTGAAATGTGATGTTGCCGCTCAGTTTGTTAGTCCTGCTGACCAACATTGCTCTTCAGTGGACTATTACAAAAATCAGATTTCTCATTCAGAAGGCTCCATGATATTGGCTTCCTTTTAGTCTTAGCTGCTGGGTTGATTTGATATTTTAGTGACTCATCAACCTCATTCAGATGGAGTCACTTGATTGTTTTTTTACATATTTAATTAAAATCTCATGCCCTCCTACATATAAGAGGTAAGATTTATCTACCTATAACATTTAGCCAAGATTAATAGTGCCATATGAGAAATTACATACAATAAAAATTTAGAAGAAAAGGATAGTGATTCACATCAGGGCCAAGACAAAGTGAGTCAAAATGAAAAGAAGAAACATCATCAGGAAGAAATGTACAGTTAGAAGTAGCAATTGCACAAAGCTAGTGAAAATGGAGAATAGGGATGGTTTTTAATAAACTTCTTACCACCAATGCATAAAATCACACCCTCAGGTACATCCTACAAACTAAACTAGGAATTTGCCTATGGTTTCTCAAGGGTCCTGGCAAGGTCAGCTCCCGTCATTAATTTAAGCTTCAATCCTGGGTACAATCTCTTTGGGACCTCATAGAGGACATCTAAAGGTAATGAAACATTTATTGCTTAGCCTTTTCTTTGATTTCAATAGTCAGAACCTCTTCCCCAGCCTCAGCAGAAGGAGCCATGCTGATGATGAGTGATTGATGGGAAGTTCCTCTGTGTAAAACTGCCTTTCCAGTTGACAGGGGCATTTCCTCTGCAGGAATAGAACTTGCTGTACATTTAGATCTGTTCAATATTTTCTCTGCTGACTCTCTTCCTCTATCTTCATATTCTTTATCTTTACTCTCTCCTCCTTTGGATTTTTCACTTTTTTTCTGGAAGAAGCATTTACAAAAAATTGATATTGAAATCCTGATCAAGGACATTGGAGTCACCACCAACACAAACACTGAATTAAGTGAATATGAGAATCATGTCTGTCCTGCATCTATCATTTGACTAAGTTTTCTAATGTGCTGGAGAGTGGTGCTGGGTTGTTACATTGGACTCAGTGCTCAGGACTCTTTGCTTTTGCTTTTAAATTTTTTGTTTATTTACTTTATGGTGATGAAATTTCAAATATTTGTTTTTAATAAAAAAGGATTAACCACATACTATATAAAAATATTGCCTGCAGCCATAGCACTATGGCCTCTGATCCCATCAGATCTCGGAAGCTAAGCAGGGTCAGGCCTGGTTAGTACTTGGATGGGAGACCACCTGGGAATACGAGGTGCTGCAGGCTTGGGAGAAGGACCCAGCAACCCACTCCCAAAAATCAGTCAGCCATTGAAAACCCTATGAACAGCAGAGAAGCACTGACAATAGTATTTTGCCTTTTGTACATAGGGTCCCTATGAGACGGACACCCACTTGACAGCACCTAACAACATTAGAGAAAGTATGGTTTTCCTTCTTGCATAAGTTCATGGGAGAACTTCACGGAGAAAGTCATACCTCTTTCCTAATACAGTCTTTTCCATTTGTCCCATGCATGCTTGAGCTATCATTTTTAAATAGATTCTGTTTAAGATTATTGATAGAAATTACATAGTTAAAATATACTATGTTCTTTAGTGGTGATGCTTGGTATAAACTTGAGAGATAATTGCCTGAGGTATGAATGTGCAAAGATAAAGTTGACAATCTTACTTAAGACATTTACTTACATATATCTTTCCTCATATGTCTTTTGTGCAAACTGTTATTTTTTTTTTTTTTTTTTTTTTTGTTAGTAGGTGGATATTAATGAAGCATTTGCTTTACGGTATCTCTAATTTTCACCATAGTGTTGTATGTGTGGAAAACAGAGAGGCAAGTTTTAGAATATTGAATGTGACTTATTTTATATTTGGTTTACTCATTTTCTAAAAAGTCCAGAGCTACCAAATTCTAATAGTGTTAGAGGTAATAACATAATGACTAGATTCATAAAATCTGAATCTCTACAAACTTTTTTTTCTTAAATCTATTCTCAGAGATCTATTATGAGAATCAAAGAAATACAGAACAAAGGGAGAGAAAAGCAGTAACATTTGAGTGTGTTTTACATTTCTAGGAAGCAGAAGATAAGTTGGTGTATGTGTATATCTGAACACTGAGTAATAATTTTTGCACCGTAACTAATTGTGATCATGTCCAAATTCCTGTATCTTGGTCTCAGTTTCTTCATCTATGACATGAAAGGCTTGGATGAAATCTGTAAGTTATTTCTGGCTTTAAACATTTTTGATATGTGTTGATTGAATTTTTGTGAAAATGTTCACTGATAAGTTGGTAACATGATTTACATGTTTATATTTGCATACATATATATATATACATACACACACACACATATATATGATATTGTTGTTGTTAGGCGCCATCAAGTAGAGTCCAACTCATAGAAACCCTCATGGGGTTTTCAATGGTTTATGTTTCAGAAGTGCTTTGGGAGTGGATGTCACGTCCTTCTCATATATATTCACACACACACACACACACACACACACACACACATATCTGGATATATCTTTTTTTATTTTCTGGTGCAGGAAATTGAACCCAGGACCTCATGCATACTACACAAGTGCTCCATCACTGAGCCACAACCCTAGTCCCTATATTGTTGATTCTCATTACTCATGGTAGTTTTCTTTTATAAAGTTGCCATGACACTGGATTAGCAAATCTGCACCATTGTTCCCATTGACAACCATCAGTTGTCAACTGATTTTTATTTGACTTTCTTTGTTATATGTTTCTCTTTGTTGTTGTTGTTGTTGTTGTTGTTAGGTGCCGTTGAGTCATGTCTGACTCATAGTGACCCTTATAAGGTTTTCAATGGCTGATTGTTTCCTGATTGCCTCGGGAGTGAGTTGCCACGTCCTTCTTCCATTTTTGTGGTGCTGGGAATCGAACTCAGGACCTCAGAGACTGAAGAGCAGCGCTCTACCAACTGAGCTAAATCCCAGCCCATGTTTCTCTTTAGGGACATTTTATTTAACTTGATGAATTAATTTGATGAATTATTGATTCATTACATTGAACTTTTGGACAACAGCATTATAACTAGTACCTGAATAAAGCTTATCTTACATATTTTCTCTCTTAGACCCTTCAGAGCATTTTTGCTCTTAGGAACCCTGGCCAGTACTTCAGCACTATTCTTGGGGACCATTTTTAACAGCAAAATCACCAAAAAATAAAAATAGAAAAGGCACAACAATGCAAAACATGTGGTACCAAATAGACTGCAAAAGGGTCATTTGTTTGCAGTATAGAGCTGAGTGAGGATGAGAATTCAACCTCAGCTGGGAGTATGTGCATCTGGCAAACTTTTTTTCACTACTCTGTACGTGTGCTTGTCCATGAATGACCACAATAGCATCACAAGTATTCATTTGGGGATTACAAATAAATTAGAGTAGAGAGATCCACAAATGTAGAATCTATGAATAATAAAGTTGACTACATTTATAAATACATATACATTATTGTTGTTAAGTACCATTGAGTTGGCGTCCAACTCATAGCAACCCTGCATACAACAGGCGAAACACTTATTGTTAGTGCTTCTCTGCTATTTATAGGGTTTTCAATGGCAGATTTATTTTTGGGAACGGGTTGTCAGGTCCTTCTCCCAAGCCTATAGTATCTGGTGTTCCCAGGCAGCCTCCTATCCAAGTACTAACTAGGCCCAACCCTGCTTAGTTTCCAAGATCTGACGGGATCAGATGCCACAAGGCTACAGCTGCAGGCACATATACATTAAGGTAATCTATAATAAACCTGTGAGGATTTAAGGTGGTGATATATACGTATAAACCTTAAATAATAAGGCCAGCTGTGTATGAAAAGTAATTGTTAGCATTAGATTAGTCCAAATTATTCCAGTGTCTGACATGGAAATAGAGTAGGAGCTTGTCTGAGTATACATAGTGCAGTGCTCTCTCCATTACTACCTTCCAAATCCCTCTGTCTTCTTACCTGAGCTGTTTGTTCTCTCTTCAATTTGAGTAGTCTTCTAATTGCTGCTTTTCCTGTGCCTCCTAGGAGAGTTTTAAACGTTTTGGGTGTCTCTTCTTTTGGTGGGAAGACAAAGACAAGTCCTTTTCTTGGAGGGCTTCCCTCTGTGGCCTTACTCTTCTGCTTTAAAAGCACTCTGTAGACAGGAGAGATACTCTGTTTTGGGTACATCTGTGATAGTTTTGGCAAATTCTACCATAAAACTGGTAATGTTTCCTGCTGGTGAGCGTTCATTGGGTACCTGTATTAACAGTTGTATTTTAGTGTATGTCATGCAGAAAGTTAACTACAACCATAACACTCTCATCCTTCCCATACATTTCATAAAGTAAAACCAACTCTGTCCATCTTGAATGGGATTTTAAAGATTGTACCTCACTTTTTTCTTGAGGAGCTTTTCAGAATCTGGATAATACAGCAGAATTTCTTGGAGAGACTTTCTGTCCAGAGTTAAAAGATTGGCAAACCCATGGGCAACCACATTGGTAGTTCGACGATTTCCTCCTTCTGTTGCTAGAAGACTATAAGAAAGAAAAGTGAGTCTTGGTACCAGATTCACTGTTTCTTCACTGAGATCTCTTAAAAATTAAGTAGCAAATATTATATCCATTTACATTCATAGCACATTTGTTCTCCATAACACTGGTCTTACGATCAGGGGAGAATACTTTACCATTGCCTTATTCTGTTCAAGAGAAGTACATTTTCCCCAATGTAGCCCCTCCAGCATTTCTGTCTTGACCAAGGAGGATGGGAAACTATGAAACTCCTCTAAGGTCACAGTAAAGGACACATACCCTAAAAGACTGAGACTTAATCATAAGATTTTAGATTGTCTCCCCTCCTTTCCTCTTTGTCCCTATACCAGTAGGACTGGTATAGGACTCACCTATAATAATAGTGAATTTTAGCTGAAAGAGATGCAAGATGCAAACTCTGAGGAAGAGTACTTAAGAAAGCAAGGTCATCAAACATAAAAACAGGGACACTAGAGGTATCTGAAACTTCTGGAACCTACAGCTACAACAAATACTAAACAGACCTCGACTCCTAGTCAGATTAGAATAAAACTTCCTGCTAAAAGTCTGTTTACCTCAGTTCCTAATATATGTTACATAATTTCTGGCTTCCAGCAACAACAATTACAAGAAATGCTAAAAGTCAGGGGTAAAAAAATACAATGTGAAGAGACGATGAAGCATCAAACAGGCTGAGATGACACAGCTGCTAGAATTCCTAGACAGGGAATTGAAAAATAAACTGATTACCATGTTAAGGATTCTAATAAACTGATTACCATGTTAAGGATTCTAATGGAGAAAATAGACATCATGCAAGAACAGATGAGTGATGTAAGCAGAGAGATGGAAATTCTAAGAATCATAAGGAAATGCTGGAAATCATAAACACCATACCAGAAATGAAGAATGCCTTTGATGCACTCAGCAGACTGGTCCAGGGAAGTATCAGCTTGTTTGGTTGGTTGGTGTGGTTTTTATGGTTCTAGGGATTGAACCCATGGCCTCAGGGTTGCTAGACAAATGTTCTATTACTGAGATGTATCCCCAGCCTGAATCAGTGCCTTTGACACACTCAGCAGACTGGTCCAGGGAAGTATCAGCTTGTTTGGTTGGTTTGGTTCTTGGGATTCTAGGAATTGAACCCAAGGCCTCATGCTTGCTACACAAGTGTTTTACCACTGACCTATATCCCCAGACCAAATCAATGAGCTTGAAGACAGGTCACGCATTGACCTAAGTTCATCTATTTTGAGAAATCTGGGACTGCAAACTGTAAAACAGACTATACCCCAAAGGGTGAAACCTGGAATGGCCAAGGTACACATGCTAGTAACCGAAATAGCACCCAAAGAGACTGACATCAAGGCACCCAAACCTCAGACTTAAAACACAGCTGCAAGGAGCCCTTGGCAGCTTCTCAGCAAGCCAGGCTGACTGCTCTTCTTGAACTCCAAATGCTTCAACTCTGCCTCTTGATCCTGAATGGAACTTCTGACAGTGCTATGACTCTGCCACCCCAATTCCACTTTGTCGCCACCAATATCCTGCCTCGCTTGACCCCCACCTGGATATGTTCTTATCTGAGTCCATACAGCTACCTTTGTTCCCTCGAGGTGACCGAGACCTGGACTAAGGTGTGGGACTTTAGTCCAGTGTTTGAGAGATAATCCTGAATTGACCCTTACCTGCTACCTCATTGGTGTGACTAGTGTGATTTGTGATTGATAAGTTTTGGGTTGGATTTTGGTTTGAATTAAAATGTATGTTTGGATTATAGAAAGTGATTGTGTGAATAAAGCATTTAAAAGCCATAATTTGTGTCCTCTGAGTTTTGGTCAATTATCAGATGGAACAAGTTAATAGAAACATTTCAGGCTGAAATGCAGAAGAATAAGCAGAAGTAAACATAAATGAACTATGGGATACTTTTCAAACCTGAAACATACACATAACTGGCATACCAGAAGTAGAAAGAAGAGAGAACAGAAGACATATTTGAAGCAATACCGGCCTGGAAGTTTGCAAAATTAATGTCAGACACCAAACCATACAAGCAGAAAGATTGGAGAATATCAAGCAAGCTAAATACAACAAATACTAGGTATATCATATTCAAAGCACAGGAAACCAAAGAGAAAATCTTGAAAGAATCCAGATAGGGGAAGGTACCTAAGCTATACAGAGACAAGGATAAAACATTATAGCAGATTTCTCACCAGAAATCATGTAAGCAAGAGAGTGGACATATTTTAAAGTATTGAAAGAAAAAACTATCACCTGAGAATTCTATAGCCAGTGAAAGTATTCTTTGAAAGCAAAGAAGAGAAAGATTATATTTTAAGGGATCATTTCTATATAAGTCATTACTAGAAAAGAAGTAACAACTAGATGCTGTGTGCATGCCTATGATCCCAGTTACTCAGGAGGCTGAGGCAAGATGATCACAAATGTGGCCAGAGGCAGCCTGCACAATTTTGCAAGACTCTCTCTCAAAATAAAAAATAAAAAAAGGGGTTGGGGATGCAGCTTGGTGGTAGGCCACTTACCTTGCATGCGTGAGGCCCTGAATTCAATACCCTAGTCCTGGGTTGGGGTGGGAATAAAGAAAAGGAAAAGGAAAGACTTTCTTAGAATAACAAAATTGTAGGGAATCTATTGCTAGGAGACCTGCCCTGCAGGAAATGTTAAAAGAAATTCATCAGGGAGAAGAAAAATGATATAGATCAGGAACTCGGGTCTATACAAAAAAAAAAAAGAACATTGGAAAAAGAGGAAATGAAGGTACAATAAATTTTTTTCTCTTTAGTACTTATATATAAATAACAAAGTAGAATCATATGTGGTAATAATAGTACATGGATAAGTGAAATTAATGGTAACAATGTCATAAATGTTGGGAGGGAAGAACTGGGTCTATTCTGTTACAACAAGTCCATATGTGAAGTGTTTTACTATTATGTGAAAGTAGACAGTTTCATTTAAAATTTATATGGAACTTTAGGGCAACCATTAAACATTTTTGAAAACAGTAAAATTTCTTTTTCTTTTTTTTCTTCTTTTCTTTTCTTTTTTTTTTTTTCTTTTGAAGATAGGTTCTTACTATGTTGCCCAGGCTAGCCTCAAACTTGCCACCCTTCCACCTCAGCCTCCTAAGTAGTTAGTATTACAGACTTGTGCCACCATGTCTGCCTAAGTATAATTATTATGCTAAGAGAAGAGAGAAATAAATGAATCATATAAAATATTTAATTGAAATCAGAGCAAGAAGCTGGTCATGGTGGTGCACACACTTGTGATCCTAGCACTCAGGAGGCCGATGCAGGAGAATAGAGTTCAAGGACAGTTTAGCTGCATAGTGAGTTCCAAACCAGCTTGTGCTACATAGTGAGATTTCATCTCAAAGAATAAAGAAACAAACAAAACAACAAAAAATCCAGAGCAAATTCAGCCATAAAGAAGAATGAAATTATGTTGTTTTCAGGAAAATGGATGGAACTGGAGATCATCATATTAAGTGAAATAGGTCAGACTCAGAAAGACAAATAACAGATCCTCTCTCTTATATGTGAATCTAAATTGGAAAAGAAAAGAAAGGGAAAGATAGGAAAAAAGAAAGATAGAACCTTGTATGAGTGAGTCTTGAAAATAAAAGGGGCATGATTTGGAAGGGGGAGGAGAATATCATGTATGGGGGGAATCAACAAGGTAATAAGGGAGTGCAAAAGAGGGAAATACACAGTATAGTTATACGAAAATGCCATAATGAAACCTATTAAATTGTATTCTAATTAAAATTTAAAAGATATTTACACCAGGCATGGTGGTGTGTGCCTGTAATCCCAGCAGTTGGGAGGTTGAGGAAAGAGGATCAATGTGAATTTGAGTCAAGCCTGGGCTATCAGGCTCTTGAGACCCGGTCTCAAAAAAAAAAAAAAAAAGTAGAAATAAGTAAATAATGAAAACAAAACCCAGAGCAGAAAAGAGTGTATAACTGGTATAAGGCCATCTTATGGCATCAAATTTGGACACATACCTACACCTAACATTAAAGGTGGGGGTTGAGGAGGAGAGGGCAGGACTCTCCAGACCACCTAGGAATGGAATTACTTCTCCAAGACAGGATATATTTGGAATCCTTAAGTGTGACTATATTAGTGCCTACTTATTTTGCTTGATGATTTTACCTTTCACATAATTTTGGTCCATGGCAAAGAACAATTTAGTCTTTTCCTATGGTTCTCTCCAAGACAAGCTCTGCCTTTGCCAGAGAAGACAAGAGAAATGAATTTACCCATCCATCTGTATATCTATGTGTCATTCTATGTATCATTCTATCTCTTGATCTATCATTTATTTTTCTATCAGTCTGTCTACCATCACAGTCATCTTTTCACTCACTCATCTACCCAAATTCCTATCTACCTTCCTACCTCTTTATGAAGTGGATACTAATTAATATTTGAAGGACAATGGTGGTTTAAGTTGATTTCATTCGCATTTCTGTAGCCTTGAGCATGGGGTAATCCAGTAGTTAGACAGGGCTGAATGGCATTTGGGAGCTTGATTTGAACCTGAGAGAGCATTTGTGAATGTGTCAGACTAAAGAGGGGAACGGAAATAACATATTTAAATGTCAAGTTATTTTGAGATTTCTCAAGCTTTAATTAAACTTGCCTACAGGTTACACGTTGGGAGCGCTTGATGAGTTTTTGAACGGAAGAAATAGTCTGTCTGCCAGATGGATTTTGCCCAAACTCTCTCAGCAATCTTTAAAATAGCATCTTCTTTCCCCCTCTTGTCCACAAAGTGCTTCTCCAGCATTATACCAATGGAAAGTTTCACTCATTAAATTGCTTAGTAAGAAGGTCCCTAAATATTCCCAACCTTACACAGAGTTTCTCAAAGAGCCCATGCTGGAGGACAAATAGTTGAGGCTAATGTTAAATGTTTCCAGATTATAAAGAAAATGTGAACTGAATAGTGGTCCAGGAAACAAAGGCATTTGTTCTAATCCTAGACTCACCTCTATTTGCTGTGACCTTAGACAATAACTTAAGGACTTTTTAAAATTTTTACTTCAATCATGTAACTATTAACTAAGACCTTCCCATGTATTCAACATAATGAGATGAAGTAGGGAAAAAGGAGAATTAATAAAGCATAATATGGTTTTGTGAAAATAATAAAGATTTGTTGTTGTTAGGTGCCATCAAGTTGGTGTCTGACTCATAGGGACCTTATGTACAACAGGCAAAAAATTATTGTCAGGGCTTCTCTGCTATTCGTAAAGTTTTCAATGGCAGATTGATTTTTGGGAGTGGGTTGCCTGGTCCTTCTCCCAAGCCTAAGGCACCTGGTGTTCCCAGGCTCTCTACCATCCAAGTGCTAACCACTAAGCGTGACCCTGCTTAGTTTCTGAGATCTGACAGGATCAGATGCCACAGTGGTACCACTGCGGGCAATACAGGTTTTGTTGTTGTTGTTAGGTGCCGTTGAGTTGGTATCCGACTCATAGCGACCCTCATAGGGTTTTCAATGGCTGACTGTTTCAGGATTGCCTTGGGAGTGGATTGCCAGGTCCTTCTCCCATTTTTGCGGTTCTGGGAATTGAACTTGGGACCTCAGAGACTTCAGTGCAGTCTGAGTGAACAAAAGTGGGTGTGTGAATATCCAGAGAGTATACTTAGAGATTATGGGATGAATTTGTGTAAGGCAGGAACAAAGAGCATCTTATACACACACACACACACACACACACACACACACACACACACACACACAATTAGAAATTTAATTCCCAACTTAATATGTTAATGACATTTGGAGTTGGGGCCTTTGGGAGCTAATTAGGATTAGATAAGGTCATGTTGTTGTTAGGTGCGGTCTGGTTGTGTCTGACTCATAGTGACCCTTAAAGAGTTTTCAATGGCTCGTTGTTTCAGGATTGGCTTGGGAGTGGATTTCCACACCCTTCTCCCATTTTTGTGGTGCTGGGAATCAAACTCAGGACCTCAGAGACTGCAGAGCGGCACTCAACCAACTGAGCTAAATCCCAGCCCCCCACCATTTGTAGGGAGTAGGAAGTCTTCATTTGATGCTAAAAAAATACTGATGTCATCCCCTTGGATTTCCCTGTTGGGTAAGCCAAATAAATTTTTATTCTTTATAAATTACTAGTCTTAGGTATTTTGTTACAGCAACAGAAAAAAGACTAATACACACATCCATATTCACACACACACATACACATATAGCATATAAACTATACATATATGTGCATGAATTATTTTTTCAGAAAGAATGAGAATATTCAGATAATTCCTACTCATTTACTGATTCCAAGCTTTTTTCAGTGCTACCATACAAGGCATTACAAATTGTGTGTTACATATACAAAGAACAATGTGATTGGGGCCCCTTGGATTTGTGCAGTGCACAATGTGCATACCCCTTTCTAGCCGAGCTATTGTATTTAGAAGGCACTCATGTAAAAGAACATATATTGAATATAGTAGCAGCAGAAAAATAAGAATGGGATATAAAATGGAATTTATGTAAAAGTCAAACTTTTTCTAAAACAGGGTTTCAAATTTGAGTTTAAGCCTTTTGTATTACAAAGATAGAACAATGCTTAGATTTGAGACAAGCAGAGGATGGGCTTAATAAAGAGGCCACTCTGTAACATGATGAACAGCTCATATTCTCATGGTAGACACAACAGTAAGTTTGCTGGAACTATTTGTAACAGAATCCCAGTAAAACCTATGTATTATTCTCAAGTTTAGTTCAGTAAGAGTGATGGATTCCAGTTGGTCACTGTAATGGATTCTATGAACCTGGCTTTTGTTGTTCTAGAATGATCTATGATACCATTTAGAATATTTGGAGAAACAATCCTTAAGCATTGTCTCTAATAGGTTTATTTATTTATTTTTACAGTATTGAGGATTAAACTCGGGGTCCTGTGCATGCTAGGCAAGAACTCTATCACTGAGCTACACCCCAAGCCCACAGCTTAGCTTTGATAAGTAGTTTTCTGCATGAGTTTGATATTGTATAGATGATTGTGTTTTGGAGGTCTGTCATGCAGGGGAAGATAGAGAATACACTACATAAATTGAAATGAAAAGAAAAAAGTGAGATAAATTAAGAGTATGTAGAAGTAACATACTCAATAATGGGCTATTCCTGAGATTATAAGGGTGATTAACATCTGCCTTCAAGCTATTTGTATGTAGGAGTGGATTAAATGCAGGTGAAGACAGTCAGACTAGTAAATATTAATAGTGATATTAATAATAGTAACATTAATAGCTAACATTATTGAGTGAGTGCCTACTATGACCCACATAGTTTTCTAAATTCTCTTTATACTTTTTATACTTCTTAATCCTGTAGGGTAAATTGTGTATTATTGTGACTCTGTTTTGGCTGATGAAGTGAAGTCTTAGTTAAAGAAGTCGCTCAGTCTCAACAACTTGTAAATTGTAACACTGGGATGCAAACCTAGTCAGGCAACTTTCTAAGGTAAACACATTTAGAATAATTAGTGCTTTGAAAACTGCAGGAGATGGGAATATTTCCTATAATGAAGATGGTACTAGTCTGAATACATTTTTTAATGTAGAATATTTTTCCTACTATAGAGAGAAGACTAACTTGAAATGTTGAGAGTGGAAAAGTATCACATCTAATACTGGGTAAAAGACTAAAACTTCAAGTATTTATTGTCATTAAGCAAATTTGCAACTGAGTTATATTTGAGGGACAGGAGGTTAGATCACCAGTGTGGACTTTTTCCAAAATACACTTTTATCTTTGTTAATACTATTGGGAAACACTTCAGTCCTTGACAGTTTTCCAACTTGACTAAGAATAAATTCTAACACAATTCGTGGGTGAGCAAATATCAGAAGATGTTCTTGGGTCACCTCAGGCCCGGCTTCCTGCTCTTTGCAGATACTTTGATATTCATAAAATTATATACTAAATGGCAAACACATGTTAGCCAAGTTTTTTGAAAAAATGTTTTGAGGAACATCTGCACACATTGAGTTTTTGACAAAGTTGGAGAGTTTAGATTTCACAGATATAAAGTGTCTGACCCCTTTTCACTCTGTCAGGTCTTCATTTCAAAGTTGAATTGGCCTTAGAGAAATGGATGCACAATGAAAAAGAATCTGGGTAAAAATTCTAAGGAAGGAGTGAGGAGAAAAAGAATAACATGTACTGTATTTCACCCCCTGATTATTTTCTTCCCTTTGAGTTCCAGATGGACACTTTACTATGATACTTTGGCTAGGAAATAATATATCAAAGAAGCTAATATACTAATTTAAGTGTTTCTTTGTAGTCATAATGGCTAACAATGTCATATTTGTACAAAGTTTACGGTTTTAGAAGTATTTATCTTTTCAAAACTAAGTCTTTTTTCTTGTTAAATAATCACATCAAATTGATGAGGTGGATTCTTACCTATACTTATAAACATGGAAACACCTATACTTATAAACATGGAAACAGGTTCACAATCAGTTAAGTGAATTGTTCAAGAACACTCAAAGAGTTTTATCATTGAAATGAAAATCCAAGGTGAGAGGTAACTTCCAATCAAAGGATCTTTTCCTTCTACCATAACTCTAGTGATGCCAGTGGAGTTGTTATAGTTGTTTGCTTTGTTTTGTTTTGTTGAGACAGGGTCTCACTATGTAGACCAGGCTGGCCTCAAACTTGCCATCATCCTGTCTCAGCCTCCTGAGCCCTGGGATTATAGATGTGTGCCACCATACCCAGCTATTATTATTATTATTGCTTTTAACGATACAAATTTGTCAATGGACATTGGGAAAAATAAGAGAGGAAACCAATTAGACTGGTGTAATAAGTTATGTCATGGTCTGATTATTAGCATCTGTGTTGTTGTTGTTGTTGTTAGGTGCCGTCTAGTCGGTATCCGACTCATAGCGAGCCTCATAGGGTTTTCAATGGCTGAGTGCTTCGGGATTGCCTTGGGAGTGGATTGCCAGGCCCTTCTCCCTTTTTTTCGGTGCTGGGAATCGAACTCTGGGGCCCCAGAGACTGCAGCGCAGTGCTCTACCCACTGAGCTAAATCCCAGCCCATTAGCATCTGCACTTCTCTGCTATTCTAAATGCTGAGAAAGCACTGGATTTAGCATTGCATCAAGTTACTTTAGGAGTCTTTAGAATATTTCAGTAAATGTTTAAAAACTGATACTGATAGTGTATTTGTACATCGGAATATTTTGAGATTTAGCTGAGGTATGCTTTTTGCTTTAAACAAAAAGGTGCTATGCATTTTCCAAATGATGTAGTGAAAATGTAAATATATCTTTGTAATGCAGTTATTGTTCACAGATTTGAGGTTAGAGAAGAATGGAAATGAAGAGTTTTTTCCCAACTCGGTATTAATCAAGTATTCTTACCCTTGCTTATACTTGTATCTACTGTTTCTATCTTTTAGGAAAGGGAGGAAAAAGAAAAAGGAAAAGAAGAGGGAATCAGAGAGTTATTTTGATGAAGAATAAGAATATACCATTAAAATAGTCCAAAGCCAAGCATGCTGGTGCACACCTATAATCCCAGCACTTGGGAGGCTGAAGGAACAAGATTGCCACAAATTCAAGGCTAGCCTGGGTTACACAGTGAGATTCTGTCTCAAAAAAATTAAAACCAAACCAGGTGCGGTGGCACACGCCTGTAATCCCAGCAGCTTGGGAGGCGAAGTCAGAGGATCGCAAGTTCGAGGCCAGAGGCAGTCTGCATAACGTAGCGAGACCCGGTCTCAAAAAGTAAAAAAATGGGCTGAGTGTGCAGTTCAGTGGTCCAGCACTTGCAGAGCATGCAGGCGTGAGGCCTTGGGTTCAACCCCAGTACCACAAAAACAAACAAACAAACAAATGTAAGTCTTAAGATCCAGACATCTGCCTGGTACCCCTCTTTAATACTGTTTAGAAAAAAGTAGACAAAAATGGCATAAAGACAAAAAAGGGACTTAAAATTAGTTTTCAAAATATTTGACCTTTTCATAATGATATAAAGTAAATATCAAAAATAAATCCTCACAATGCGCAATTTGACTAGTATAACTGGTAAAAATAATTTAAATATTTTGAATGAAAACCAGATTTCCTAAAACATACAAGAATACTATATATCAATACATAAATTCTTTTTTATGTGTATCATATTCTACCAATTGGCTTTCTTTTTTCCCTTCATTTATTGCTAAATATTGCTAGAGTAGTACACCATTTGCTTTTTCCATTGTGCAACTATTATATCACTTTTGGTTACACTTTCAACTTAGAAAGTTTATGGAACCTTTTGATTGTCGTTAAGTGCCATTGAGTCGTGTCCTAATCATAGCGACCCTTATAGGATTTTCAATGGCTGATATCTTCGGGATTGCTTCAGGAATGGATTGCCATGTCCTTCTCCCAACCTTTTGATTAATATATAGTAAAACTCATATGCATTTAAGGGTTATAGTCCCTTATTTTCAATACCTAAATTCTATCTAACATGTTATATATGGTGAAAAAAGAATGGTGAGCAAAAAAAATTACACAAGGCAAATTATCACATTTATAGAAATGAATAGGTCCATAAGAAATTAATTCACTTAGTAAATATTTATAGAGGGCCTATTATTTTCCAGACACTATGTAGAGAAATAAAAATTCAAACAACCTATTAAACTAAAAAAACAATAAGAATAATAAAGTACTATCAGCAATGCTGAGGAAAAAAAGCTATACATTGCTGGTTGTATTGTAAATTGGTTCATTTTTTCTGGAAAATAATTTGCTCATATATTAAAAGAATTATATAAATGTTTCTAACTTTTGACCTACTTATTCCACTTTTGGGAATAAGACTCAAAAAATAGCTTAGATGAAAAATAATTTTACAAAGATAAATATAGCAAAAGGGCACAAGGTTGGATATGCATATTCATGACAAAAGTAAATGTGTATTTGTGCATTCACACAGATATATAATTGCACTTATTTATTCAATAACTATTTGTTAGGCACTTATATGGGCCAAGCACTGTGTTAAGGCTGAGGAGAGAGTTCAGGACAAATCATACATGTTGTCTACCAGGAACTCTTGGAGCCTGTACAGTCTTGCAACCCAGAAAAATGTGGTCTCTCTGAGCACATGCATTGCTGTGGGTGAAATGTTTAGCTAGAAGAATACACCCTTTTCCAAAGAAAAAGCACCTATACATGAGAAAGAGTGGAGGCAGGCTGGATTCCAGCCCTCCCAGCCCCTCCTTGGACATCTTGGTGCAGACAGCATGGTTGGCACAGCCATATGTGGTAGTCCTGGTGCCACTAATTTAGGAAGGAAAAAATAAATTGAGGAAATAATTCACCAGTGAGCATACAGCTACAAAAAATAAGTGCTCCAAAAGAAAGAAATATAGTTTGACAGGAACATATATCAAGGTGACCTGGGAGGTCCCTATGGTGGAGAATCCCAGAAGGCCTGAAAGAAGCTGAGATCTAGATAAAGAGGGTAGGGAAAATATCCAGGCAGAAGTAACAGCTTGTGCAAAAGACTGCCTGTGTCTGGATGCAGGAAACTAAAAGAGAGCAGCAGGATGTCTGGATTAAAAATATAGCCTGATGCAGAGAGGTACACAGGGCTAGATTTTTCAGGATTTTGTAGGTCAGGATAAGAACTTTGTACTTATTCCTAAGAACAGTATTAAGGCATTGAATGGTTTTAGGCAGGAGAGTGACATGATCAGATCTGTGTTTTCAAAGGCCTCTCTAGCTGTAGAGGAGAGGCTCAACTGTAGAGGATGTGTATTGGAGTTGCAAATTGCAGTAAGCCACTATAGACATCCAGTAAGAGGTGGAAGTGGATTGGACCGAGGGGGTAGCAGTGAAGAAAGTAAGATGTCAATGATTTGAGACATACTTGGGTAAGTTAGAAAAAGGTCTTAGAGGTGGACGAGCCATGTAGGGTGAAGTAACTCTCCCTTTCTTTTCCCCCGTGTAAAATTTGAAAAGTTAAAAATTTAAAGGCTTTAGTATCACATTAGTTTACTAGGTCTCCTAAAACAAAATCTGTATCCATACCACTGGTATCTGATCCCATCAAATCTCGGAAGCTAAGCAGGGTTGGACCTCGTTAGTACTTGGATGGGAGACTGCCTGGGAATACCAGGTGCTGTAGGCTTGGGAGAAAGACCTGGCAACCCACTCCCAAAAAGTCAATCAGCCATTGAGAACACTATGAATAGCAGAGAAGCACTGACAATAGTGTTTCACCTATTGTAGGTGGGGTCACGATAAGTCGAACACTGACTCAATGGTACTAACAACAACAACAATCTACAACAAATTACCACAAAACAAGTAGCCTGAAAACACATAAATTTATTGTTTCATGGCTCTAGAGGCCATAAATCGAAAATCAAGTTGTCAACAGGGCTGTGCAGCCTCTCACAACTCTCTAGGAAAATCTTTCTTTTCCCTGCCTCACATCTCGAGATGTTCCTTGCCTCAGTCTTCACATAGCCTTTCTTTCATCTCTTCTGACTTTTGTAATGACACTGTTTTGTTGTTGTTTTGGGTTTTAAAAAATTGTTTTTTTGGTATTGGGCAGTTGAACTCAGAGCCTCGCACCTGGATGCTTTGTACGTGCTGTGCCCCTGAGCAGCATCGCTAGCCCCTTTTTATGCTTTTTGAGGTAGGGTCTCATAAAGTACTCAGACTGCCCCTGGTCTTGAACTTGCCATCCTCCTGCCTTCACCTCCCAGGTCACTTGGTTTACAGGTTTGAGCTGGCTATAATGACACTTTTTATAAGATTTGGGACCCACTCATAACCCAGGGTGGTCTTATCTTGAGATCCTTATTTAATTAATGTCTTCAAAGACCTTTTTTTCCAAATAAGGTCACATTCACAGGTTCTGGGGGTCAGGATATGGACATATCTTTGTGGTGTCCACTTTTCATCTGACTATAGGAGCTGGTGACTAACCCTCTACATTCCTCACAAGAGGGACAATCAGCACTGACCTGTGTGCACAGTTTGTCTCCATACACCATTTGAGGAGCACTGAAGGGTCTATCTTCAGTTTCCACTTGCTAGGTTGGATCTCATCTGTCCCCCAAAGGTCCACGTGGGAAAGACTTGGGCCCAGGGTGATACTATTGGGAGGTAGTAGAAACTTCAAGAGCTGAGGCCTAGTAGGAAGTATGCAGGTCCTTGGGCTTATGCCCTTGATGGGGATTGTGGAACTTTAGCCCCTTCCTTTTTTTTTCTATGTTGATCCTTGGCCATGAAGTGAGTGATTTTGTTCTGCCACATGCTCCTGCCATGATACGCTGTCTCAGCACATCCCTAAAAACAACAGGGCTAATTCATCATGGACTGTTGTTGTTGTTAGGTGCCGTCGAGTCGGTATCCGACTCATAGCGACCGTCATAGGGTTTTCAATGGCTGACTGTTTCAGGATTGCCTTGGGAGTGGATTGCCAGGCCCTTCTCCCTCATCATAGACTAGACCCTCTGAAATCATGAACCAAACTAACCCTTTCCTCTTTACAAGTTGGTTATTTCAGATATTTGTTATAGTGATAGAAGGCTGACAGATACGCTAAATAACCTCAAGTGATTGTCAAACTTGAAAGACACACTAGTCCTTATGAAGCCTTTGTGCTCCATAGCATCCTGTGCATACTCTCATCATTGGACTCAATCCATACATTTAATCACTTGGTATTGAAGCTTTCATTTACTTATCTTATTTGTTTGTGAGGCCCCCAAGGGAAACAATTGTTTCTCGTTCTTTATATTCTCATGTCTGGCACTGTGCCTGGCAAAAAAGGGAAATGTATGTCCTCCTGTGAAATAGTTCACCTGAGGCTGTAGGAGATTCAGAATATAATGATATTTTTATCAAACTACAATTAGCTGTTTAAAATTGCTGAAAAGCTGATGGAGTTTTTTTTAAATGGAGGCAAATTATAAATAAAAATCACCATCAATCATATAGTTTTCATATAGCTACTGGTAATATAAAGATGAGTAGGTGCTAGTTCTTACATTTTTATAGCTCAGTCTGTTGGAAAGACCGGTCTGAACAAATTAACTATAAACCAGTAGCAATTACTGTACTAAAGGCCTGAATGAAACACTATAGAGGCAAAGAACAGGGAGCTACTATTTATCTTGGGGTGGTTTGAGATGGCTCCAAATACACGGCATTTGAATTGGTTCTTGAAGGATGAGTAGAAATTTGGAAAGGATATTCCTAAATGATATGAAACCAGTAGGGAATCCTATTGGAATCCTAATAGCAACACAAAGGCAAAAATACAGAGTCATTTCAAGAAAAATGAGATTTTAACAGATTGTTATTGTTGTTAGGTACCATCCAGTCGGTGCTCAACTCATAGCAACCCTAAGTACAACAGACGAAACAATATCTATTGTCAGTGCTTCTCTGTTATTCAAGTTTGACAATCACTTGAGGTTATTTAGTGTATCTGTCAGCTTTCTATCACTCTGTTATTCAGAGTTTTCCACAGCTGATTGATTTTTGGGAGTGGATTACCGGGTCCTTCTCCCAAGCCTACAGCACCTGGTGTTCCCAGTTGGTCTCCCATCCAACTATTAACCAGGCCTGACCTTGCTTAGCTTCCAAGATCTGCTGGGATTGGAAGACACTATAGTACGGTTGCAGGCTTTTAATAGATAAGAAGTGGTTAAATCAAAGGCTTGACACTGAATATACATGTAAAGATAATGATGGAGTCAGAACCACCACAAGGCCATTCCTAGGCTGACCTTGAGTCTTTCTTTTAAAAATGAGGTATGTGCACTCTTCAGATGTTAATAGGAAATGTGGTCTGCGTTTTCTCCATGACAGTCTGTAAATCTACATATTAGTCAGGTCTTTGCTTTTTTGGATTAATATGCAATATTCTTAAAATCTCTCAGTTCTTTTCTATCTTATTTTTCCTTAAAAAAGAACTGTCTTTAAAGAGCTACATGGTAGTGCTGGATTTAGCTTATTTTAACAAAGGTCACAGCATTTCTGAATAGTAAACACTATTACTAGCTCTTTCCAATGTCAGGATGTTTGGCAGGCATGCTTCCATCTGGAATGAATGACTCGAGCTTCAGCGGGGGAGGACAGCTGTGGGCCTGTGAAGCCCGTGGGCATCTGGAAGAGGCAGATGCATCCGGTTTCTCTTCAGCCACAGCCAGGACTCGATTCAAGGCAAAAACCCTTTCCTTTGCTTGAATCAGCCAGACTATTGAGCAAGTTTAGAACATGTCTGGTCTACTGGTTTCAATTTGGCTTTAGAAACTAAATGGTTAAGCGAGATTTATTTGAGAAGCTGCTGTCAGGAATCTAGGATTGCTTTCAATTGCAGTTCAGCAGCACCTGGATTCTATTCCTAGAATATTTCCTCCTGTGATGATAATATCAGCAATTAATATACTTGTGTTTATAAAGCTTTATTCTTCAGGGACTACTCGACCCTTGGGAGAGGTCAGCTAATTAATTTTAGATTGCTGCATGTTTTATGACCTTGAAGATAACAGTGATTATTAAGTCACAAAAATATTAAATTACTTTTGCAAGGACTCCCAATAAGGAAGTAATAGAAAATAGACAAAGAACACAGGTCTTGGGTATTTTAAGAAGCATTTCCACCACAGCCACAGAACAGGACTCTCATAGGAGTACCCACTCTGTTTTTAACCAAGTGAGAAAATTAAAAAGCTAATCAATATTATCAACAGAGAAATAATATATTTCAACATTCTAGGGCAACCACACGATGCTAATATGAAGTCATCTGAAATTATGCACATCTCTGGAGCTCAATGATAACTTCTTAGCAGCTGAAAAGTGAGAGCTTGGGTAAATGCCTTTCTTCTGTGGTGTGGTGGAGAGGTCATTGGACCCTGATCCAGGAAGGCTTGAGTATTGTCCCTCCCATTCATAAGCAAGATACTTGGCTTCTGGGAAGGGCAATTTTCTCACTTATGAAATGAGTATACCCTTCTCTCGCCTGAGAACAAACTTTCTGGTAAAAGACCCTATCATCTTTCACTGGAATCACTGCAGCTGGCTTCTCACTCATCTCCTCTACTTCACCTTTTGGCTTCTCTATTATTTCTTTTCCACATTGTTGTTGGAATGGTGTTTTAAAATTATAACTTATATTATGTCTTTCTTTTGCCCCAAACACTCTACTGGCATCCATTCATATGTAGAATAAAACAAAAATTCCTTGCCATGACCAAAAAATCCTTGCATGATCTGGCCCTTACTCATGTCTTTGATGTTGTCTTGCTGCAGCCATACTGATTTTTCTGTCCCTTGACCAGACAAACTTGTTTTATATTTCAGTCTTGGCTGCTCTGTGATCAGAGAAGTTCTTTCTTATTTCTGAATGGCTCCTCTATTTACTCTGTTTTTAAGTCTCAGGCCAAATAGTTTCCATTTAGAGAGGTCATCCTTGACCATTGTATAGAAAGTAGCTTGCCTTGCCTTGCCTTGTCTTACCCTGTCCTTCCTTCCCTCCTGCCTTCTCTCTTCTTGTTTGTTTTGAGACAAGGTCTCACTATGTAGTCCAGGTCATCCATGAATTCACTTTGCAGCTCGGGCTGGCCTTCAACTCGTGGTGGTCCTCCTATCTTAGCCTCCTATGTACTGGGATTATAGCCGTGTGCCACCAAGCTCTGTTTCCCCTGTCACTTTCTAGCAATTGGTTGCATTCATACCAGTTATCATAATGTGATATCTAGTTAATTGTTTCACTATTATCAGTTTCCAGCCACTACACTGTGAGGGACAATATTTTATCTTCTCTTTTTACAGTGCATTCCTACAGTTTAGAGCAGTACTTGACAATCTAGCTTGCATTAGATACTCAATGAAGATATCTTTGGATGAATAATAAGTCAGTTTAAATGCAATAAAACATGTGGAAGTATTTAACCCACAAAATGCTTAAATTTGCTCTCTGTATTCTTGCCCTTAGAAATTCACATGTCCTAAGATAAACTCGGGCTGGGATTTAGCTCAGTTGGTAGAGCGCTGCTCTGTAGTTTCTGAGGTCCTGAGTTTGATTCCCAGAACCATAAAATGGGAGAAGGACGTGGCAACCCACTCCCAAGGCAATCCTGAAACAGTCAGCCATTGAAAACCCTACGAGGGTCGCTATGAGTTGGACTTGACTCCATGGCACCTAACAACAACAATTGTTTGGGCTGGGATTTAGCTCAGTGGGTAGAGCGCTGTGCTGTAGTCTCTGAGGCCCCGAGTTCAATTCCCAGCACCGCAAAAATGGGAGAAGGACCTGGAAATCCACTCCCAAGGCAATCCCGAAGCACTCAGCCATTGAAAACTCTATGAGGGTCGCTATGAGTTGGATACCGACTCGATGGCACCCAACAACAACAAGGATAAATTCCTCATGGACAATAGGAAATAATGGTAGCAATAGTTAATATTTATTAAAATTTTAATATATGCTGGGCACTGTTCTAAGAGCTTTTAATGAATTAACTCACTTATGAACCTCTAAGATACATAATATTATAACTCTATTAAGATAAAGGAACTGAAGAATAAATGGAACAAGTGACAGAGGAACAAACCTAGTTAGTGATAAAACTGGGATTTGGACTCAGGCAATTTGGCTCCACAGCTATGACCATATCACTAACCTACTAAAAACCCCCTTGTTGGCCTGACATTCAAGTCTTCCAATAATCTGACAACCCTACTAACCTCTTCTGTCACTATTTGTTCATTCTTTTAATATATGTTTAGCATCTACCTCATGCTGGGCATTGACCTAGGTCTTAGGACTAAAGAGCAGAATGACTAGTATCTTTCTTCAGTTCTTTTGAGAAAAGGAAAAGGAAGAAATGGGTAGATATATGAACATCCTTATTTTACCTGTGCCCTCAGCACAATCAAATGTTTGATAAATTTGAACAGAAACTTTACTTGTTTTATAACCTAAGATTGTTCTTTTATAACAAACTACAGACTTCAATATGTATGAAGTATCCTTGAAATACCTGATTTCTCCAAATACTGCTCCAACTTTCAGAGTAACAAGAACATGAGCACCATCAGGGCCTCCAAGAACTTGCACTTCTCCTTGCTTGATGATATACATTTCCTTACCAATTTCTCCCTATATGCCAGATAAAAAGAGGAAATAGTTGTCACTTTATTCTTGACAATTATAGTCCAAATTAAGAAATATAAGCCTGTCTAGAGGAATAAATACAAATGAAGGAATCAAGGAACATCAATGTAGAAGTAATTATTTTAAGACCTGAGGTAGTTGCAGACATTGGTTGAACATATGTGAAAAAAGTAATTGTGAAGATGGTACATTCCAAAGTGTGAGCAAGCAAACTACTACTGGATGTGTAGAGATATTTCAGTCAGCATACTTCTCCAAGAGTGGGCATGGACAGAGGAAGCGGCTGTTTGTATATATGGTCAAGTCTGGCTTTGAGGACCACTACAAAGCTCTGGAGAAGGTGCTCAGTCTATGCAAAGAGAATAAAATTCCAGCCATCCAAAGATCAATTCTATTCTTCTGCCTGTAACATTGAGGTCTGATTTGTGGAAATGGGGTATAAGCGAACTTTAAGCTATTTTTCTTATTCCTTAGTGAGAGGAAGTGTTAAGGCAGCAGGGGTTTTTTGTTTGTTTGTTTTGTAAATTTTTAAATTATTTATTTATTTTTGCTTAATCCCTGCCATGGAAATAACCCTCATACAATCCCTGAGAATTTGACTCCTAGACTGCTAACTGGTCAGTGGTGTTATTCTGAGGCAGTATTTACCAGACTGTCAGCATTGTTTAATGTAAGCACAATGATTTTTGATGTACCT
The DNA here is from genome assembly GCA_007922755.1 of Pedetes capensis. Taxonomy (NCBI): domain Eukaryota; kingdom Metazoa; phylum Chordata; class Mammalia; order Rodentia; family Pedetidae; genus Pedetes; species Pedetes capensis. The sequence continues at coordinate 107,366 of VMDO01003976.1, read as the reverse complement.
AGTATCTAGTTTGGAGTCTGAACCATGGCTGGTCATGTAGCTATGTAGTCAGCTTCATCTAAGAACTTTGTATCCAAGATCCAAGTGGATTGGTTGAGGTAGAGATATTTTGCTCATGTCTTTGTGGTCCACTGGAGAGGAACATGTTTCCATGTGGCCCTCATAGGCACAGGACCTAATATGCCTTTGCCTGATTTCTCTAGTTTTTGCCCATGTACATCTTTTTGCCACTGTTTCTGACTATATCCTTTGCTGTAATAAATCTTAAACTATTAATATAACTTTATGTTAATCATGTGAGTCCTTATGGCAAATCACCAAACTAGGAGGTGATTATGGAGCCCTTTGATACATTTCACTCCAGCTTCCAGAAAGAATAAACATGTTTACAAGAACATCAATGATAGGCCCATATTATGGTTTGAATCTTTAATGTCCCCCAAAGGTCATGTGTTTGAGTGTTTGGTCCCTAGCTGGTAGCCCTATTTGTGGAAGCTCCAGAAACTTTGGGAGGCAGGAACTAGCTTTGTGGAAGTAGGTCACAGTGGGTAGGCCTTTGGAGGTATTTTTCCAAAACCCACAGTTCCAGTTGCTGTCTGCTCCTGATCTGCCAAAATGTGACATGAATTTCTCTGGCCATGCAATGCACTGCCACCATACCACTTGCCTGGTCTGCCTCTATAGACAGAAATCCTCTAACTGTGAGCTCCCAATAAGTCTCTCCCAGCATAAGTTTGTTTCTGCTAGTTTCTCTGTCACAGAGATGTACCAGCTGACTCATATAGTCAAGAAAGGCAGTTAGGGGATGAGGCTGTAGCTTAGTGGTACAGTGGTTGCCTAGTAGGCCCAAAGCCCTGAGTTTGATCCCCAGCACCATTAAAAGAAAAAAAAAGATTAATTAAAAAGCCTGGCACCGTGACAAATGTCTGCAATCCCAGTGACTAGGGGGTTGGAGGCAGGAAGATCATAAATTTAAGACTATAGGCGGAGCCTATATAATTTAGTGAGACCCTGTCTCAAGTTAACAAAACTAAGAAAGGGGCTGGGAGTGCAGTTCAGCAGTAGTGCGCTTGCAGTGTATGTGCAAAGTCTTGGGCTTAACCCTCCAGTACTGAAAAAAAAAAAAAAAAAAAAAAAGACAGTTGAGTTAGTTATAAATAGGCCAGTTTACATAATGCCAGACAAACTCTTTTGATAATAGTGAATACTATGAGGGTCGCTATGAGTCAGACTCGACTTGATGTCACCTAACAATAGTAACGTGTCAGAATCAGTAGGGTCTTGAGCACCCTGAGCTATTGCTGTGGTTTGAATGTATCCCCCAAATTTCATATGTTGGAAAATTAATCTCCAAATTCATATCTTAAAGGTATTTGTAGGTGGCGCCTCTGGGAGGTGATTAGTCATAGGAACTCTGCCTTCATAAATGGGTTGTTGTTGTTGTTGTTAGGTGCCATCAAGTCAGTATCCAACTCATAGCGACCCTCATAGGGTTTTCAATGGCTAAGTGCTTCGGGATTGCCCTGGGAGTGGATTGCCAGGCCCTTCTCCCATTTTTGCAGTGCTGGGAATTGAACTCAGGGCCTCAGAGACTTCAGCGCAGCGCTCTACCCACTGAGCTAAATCCCAGCCCTCATAAATGGATTAGTATATTCATAAATGGATTATCACCAGAATGACTTAGTTATAAAAGCTTGCTTTATCTTGTCATGTGATATTCTCTGCTATGTTGTATTAGTCAGCTGGAGCGGCACTGTGACAGAGAAATCAATAGAAACAAATTTATCGCAGGAGAGATTTATTGGGAGCTCACAGTTAGGGTAGCATAGTCCATAATGGCAGTGGATCAGGTATGGTAGCATCAGATGGCATGGTCCATTTCAGACAACCTCATGACATGGCAGATCAGGAACAGTGATCAGAACTGGGTAACCTAGGCTCTGGGTAAAAATCTCCAAAGACCCACCCCCAGGGAACAGCTTCCATAAAAGTAGAATCCTACTTCCCAAAGTTCCTATAGCCACCACAAACAGCACCATCAGCTGGGGGCCCAGTGTTCAAACGTGTGACCTTTGGAGGACATTTAGAGCTAAACCATAACATATCACGACCCAGCTACAAGTCCTTCACCAGATCTGAGCAGATGCTTGTGCCATGCTCTTGGACTTTTCAGCCTATAGTACCATGAGCTAAATAAACCTTTATTCTATATAAATGACCCAGTCTGTGGTATTCAGTGATAGCAACAAGGAATGCACTAAGACAGTTATAAAAATGGCATCAATATAATAAAGTCACTCACTTGGTTTAGGAGGGGATTAGGATATTTAAGTTAATCAAATATTCTCATTACCCATACTTTTAAAGGATTGTTGTTGTTGTTAGGTGCCGTCAAATCAGTATCCAACTCATAGTGACCCTATGTACAAGTGAAACACTATTTTTAGTACTTCTCTATTGTTCATAGGGTTTTCAATGGCAGACTGATTTTTGGGAGCGGGTTGCTGGGTCTGTCTCCCAAGCCTACAGTATCTGGTGTTCCACGGTGGTCCTCCACCCAGGTACTAACAAGGCCCGACCCCACTTAGCTTCTGAGATCTAATGGGATCAGATGCCATAGGGCTACAGCTGTAGGCCTTAAAGGATTAAAATATGCTAAAACCAACTAAAGATTAAATAATATTGATTATAGTTTATGCTCTGAAATGGCTGAGACATTGTCTACTCAATTCCAGTGCTAAGCACAAGGCTTAATATATAGTGGGAACTCATTTATGAGTGACAGAAATATAATTTAACTGTCTCTGGGAACTTTTGAAGTTCTTTGATACCTAGAGTTATTTTCCTGAGCATCAGGTTGAGTTTAAAGTTATCAGACTCCACCTCTTAGTTGGCATCTAGGAAACTGAAATTCTCACTCTGTCTCCTTATCACTTTCAAGACGAAGGGAGAACCAGTACTGTTATTTCCACTGTACAGAAAGAAACACAAAGGCACAGATTGGCTTAGTAGACTGGGCAACATTGTATAGCTCCGTAATTAGTAGCAAAAGGAAGCCTAGAACCCACATACCCTAACTGATCAATGAAAGAAGTATGTTTAAATTTTATGCTGTGTAAAATAAGGCATATATTTATACTCACAGATCAAAGTAGAATTTCCAATATAGATGGATTTTATTATACTTATTAATATAACATCAATGCTAATAATATCTTGTCTTTGTATAGTACTTTAAAAATAATTGAAATAGCTCCTTATTTTAATTTCTGCGTTTGTCCTATAGAACATGCTACTTTCTAGGTGGAAAGTGTTTCATAGGTAGTAAATCATTTAGTTCTTGCAAAAGTACTAGTGAAGTCAAATAAGGAAAGTGTTATTACTCTTAGTTAAAAATTGGTAGTAGAAGCTTGAAAAGTTAAGGGTCTTGAGCAAAGTTTACAAGGCTGTCAAGTGACACCATTAAAGTTAAAACTTGTAGTTATTAGGTGCCACTGAGTATGACTCATAGTAACCCTATGTATAGCAGAACGAAACATGCCCCAATTCTGTGCCAGGCACACAATCTTGTTTATGTTTAAGCCCATTGCTGCAGACACTGTGTCAATCCATCTAGTGGAGGATGTTTCTTTTTTTCATTGACCCACCACTCTCCCAAACATGATGTCCTCCAGCGGTTGGTCCCTCCTGACTACATGTCCAAAATAAGTAAGACACAGTCTAGCTATCCTTGCTTCCAAGGAACACTCTGGTTGCACTTCTTCTAGGACAGATCTCTTGGTTCTTTTGGCAGTCCTTGGTATATTCAATATTCATCTCCAGCACCATAATTCAAAAGCATCAGTTATTCTGTCTCCTTTGTTCAATGTCTATCTTTCTCAACCATATGAATGTGACTGAAAATACCATGGGATTTGTCAGGCACACCTTTGTCTTCAAAGTGACATCTTTTTAATACTTTAAAGAGATCTTTTGCCACAGCTTTTCCCAGAGCAATGTGTCTTTTGATTTCCTGACTGATGCTTCCACAGGTATTGATTGTAGAACCAAATAAAGCAAAATCATGGACATAAATCTTTTCTCCATTTATTGTGAAGTTACATACTGACCCAGTCACAGGGATTTTTGTTTTATTGACGGTTAGTCACAATCCATACTTAAGGCTATGTTCTTTGATCTTCATCAGTAAATATTTCAAATCCTCTTCACTTTCAGCAAGCAGAGTTGTGTCATCTGCATCACACAGGGTGTTAATGAGTCTTCCTCCAATCCTGATGCCATGTTCTTCATAAAGTCCAGCTTCTCGGATTATTTGCTCAGCATAGAAATTGAAGAGATATGGTGAAAGTATACAGCCATGATGCAGACCTTTCTCAATTTTAAACCAGCCAGTGTTTCCTTGTTCTAGTTGAACAACTGCTTCCTGGTTCATGTACAGATTCCTCATGAGTACAGTTAGGTGCTCTGGTATTCCCATTTTCTGCAGTGTTATCCATAATTTATTATAATCCACACAGTCAAATGCCTTTTCATAGTCACAAAACATAAGTCATAAAACATATTCATACAACATAGATGTACATCTTTCTGATATTCTCTGCTTTTGGCTAATATCCATCTGACATCAGTAGTGATGCCCCTTGTTCTCCACCCTCTTCTGAATCCAGCTTGATTTTCTGGCAGTTCCCTATCTATATACTGCTAGAGTTGCTTTTGAATAACGTTTAGTAAAAAATTGCTTGTGTGTGATATTAATGATACTGTTTGACAGTTTCCCCATCCAGTTGGATCCCCTTTTTTGGGAATAGGCATAAATATGGATCTCTTCCAGTCAGATGGCCAGGTAGATGTTTTCCAAATATGTTGGCATAAACATGTTAGCACCCCCAGTGCTGCATCTGTTTGTTGAAACATCTCTATTGATATTCCATCAATTTCTGGGGACTTGCATTTCCCCAGTTTCTTCAAGGCAGCTTCCACTTTGTCCTTCAATACCATTGGTTCCACTTCATATGCTATTTCTTGAAATGGTTGATCATCCACCAGTTGTATTTGGTATAATGACTCTGTGTATTCCTTCCATCTTCTTTTGATATTTCCTGCATCACTTAATATAGATGTAGGATCTATACATCTATAGACTCCCTGTAGAACTGCTCACTATTGCTACTTGAGGCTTGAATTTTTTCTTCAATTCCTTAAGCTTGAGAAACACAGACCATGTTCTTCCCTTTTGGTTTTCTGTCTCCAGCTCTTTGCATGTGTTATAATATTTGTTTTTGTCTTCTCATGCTGCCTCTTGAAATCTGTTTAGTTCCTTAACTGCATCACATCTTCCTATTACTTTAGCTGCTCGATGTTCAAGGGCAAGTTTCAGAGTCTTTTGACATGTAATTTGGTCTTTTCTTTTTTTCCATCATTTTAATCACCTTTTGCTTTCTTCATGAATGATATCTTTGACGGCATGCCACAACTGGTCTGGTCTCCTATAATTTGCGTCTAAACCTGTTCTTGAGGTGGTCTCTGAACTCAGGTGGGATATACTCAAGGTCATACCTTGGCTCTTGTACAATTGCTCTAATTTTCTTCAGGTTCAGCTTGAATTTGCATATGAGAAGTTGATGGTCTGATCTACAATCAGCACCTGGTCTTGTTCTGACATTTGATATGGAGCCTTTTCCATTTTCTCTTTCCACAAATGTAGTCAGTTGGTTCCTGTATGTTCCATCTGGTGAATTCCATATGTATAGTTTCCATTTTTGTTGGTGAAAGAATGTATTTGCTATGAAAACGTCATTGGTCTGACAAAATTCTATCATATGATCTCCAGCACCATTTCTGTCACCAAGACCACATACTACATACATTCCATGTTCCAATTATTAATGAATGTTTACAGTTGTTTCTTCTCATTTTGAGTCATGCCACATCAGCAAACGGAGGTCCCTGGGGTTTTACTCCATTTCTGTCATTAAGGTAGACTCTACTTTGAGGAGGCAACTCTTCCCCAGTAGTCTTTTGAGTGCCTTCCAACCTGGGGGGCTCATTTTCTGGCACTATATCTGACAGTGTTTCTTTGCTAAGCATAAGGTTTTCAATGGCTAGTTGTTTCAGGGGTGGTTTGCCAGGTCCCACTCCCTTGTCTGTTTTAGTGTGGAAGCTCAGCTGAAACCTGTCCATTATGGATGACCCTGCTGGTATCTGAAATATTAGTGGCATAGCTTTCAGCCTCATAGCAACATGCAAGCCCCAACAGCACAACAAACTGACAGATGTGTAGGGGCATTAAAACTGGCAACACTAATATCACCTGACTTTATAGAATGCATGCAGACACAACATATCTAACGACAAATCCAACATCAAGACTGATCTCTTTTTTTATTGGAAATTTTTAATGTACACCTTAATGTGATTCATTCTGACATGCCTTTCATTGTGACATTTCCATATATGCATTTTGATGTACATTATTCATATAGGTTCCCCCTTACCCTCCCCTATGCTTACCCCCTTCCACCCTCCCCATCTAAGTCTTCTCTATCTTTTACTTGGTAATATTTTTCTATATGTCCTTGGGTTCCAGTTCTGTTTAAGATAGAAACATTTCCTGTAGTGGTCTTTGTTTTTTTCTTGTTAGAACAATTGCATTAATTTTTTAGACCATTTATATTGACACCATTCTTATATTTTCCCCCCTTTTATTTTGATCTGAACTTTGAATAGGATTTTTCCTTCTTATAATTTTGATTCAGCTCCCACATATGAGTGAGAACATGTGGTGTTTCACTTTCTGAGCTTGTGTTCGTTCACTTAAAATAATTTTATCTAATTCCATCCATTTTGCTGCAAATGACCTTATTTCATTTTTCTTGATTGCTGAGTAGTATTCCATTGTGTATATATACCATAGTTTTTTTATCCATTCTTCTGTTGAAGGGCACTTTGGATGATTCCATATCCTTGCTATTGTGAAAAGTGCTGCATTGAACATGGAGATGCAGGTGTCTCTGTGGTATGATGACCCATCTCCCTTTGGGTAAATTCCCAATAGTGTTATAGCTGGGTCATATGGTAGATCTATTTTTAGTTTTTTAAGATACCTCCATATTGATTTCCACAGTGGTTGGACCAATTTACAGGTCCACCAACAATGTAAGAGTGTTCCCTTTTCCCCGCAACCTCGCCAGCATTTGTTGTTATTTGTTTTGATCTTGGCCATTCTTACTGGTGTAAGGTGAAATCTCAGAGTTGTTTTGATTTGGATTTCCCTAATGGCTAGGGATGTTGAGCATTTTTTCATGTGTTTCATGGCTTTCCGGACCTCTTCATCTGAGAACTGTCTACTCAGATCCTTTGCCCATTTGTGTATTGGGCTGTTTGTTTTTTTGGGAGTTTTTTTCTTGAGTTCTTTATAAATTCTAGTAATTAGACCTTTATCTGATGTATAAAATGTGAGGATTTTTTCCCATTCCGTGGGGCTTTCCTTGACTCTGTTAATTGTTTCTTTTGCTGTGCAGAAGCTTTTTAATTTCATGTGATCCCATTTATCTATTCTTGTTGCAATTTCTTGAGCAATTGGAGTCCTATTAAGGAAATACTTTCCTAAGCCTATATGATGGAGTGTGTTGTCTATCTTGCCTTCTATAAGTTTTAAAGTTTCTGGTTTTATGTTGAGATCTTTTATCCATTTTGAGTTAACTCTTGTGTATATTGAGAGATGGGGGTCAGCTTTCATTTTTCTGCATGTGGATGACCATGTTTCCCAGCACCATTTGTTGAAGAGGCTGTCCTTTTTCCAGTTTACTTGCTTTGCTCCTTTGTCAAAAATAAGGTGGCTATAGGTGTGTTGAGGTATTTCTGGGTCTTCTATTCTGTTCCAGATGTCTTCGGGCCTATTTTTGTACCAGTACCAAGCTGTTTTTGCAACCACTGCTCTGTAGTATAGCTTGAAGTCAGGAATTGTCATTCCACCTGCGTTCGTTTTGCAGCTTAAGAGTGTTTTGGCTATATGTGGTCTTTTGTGGCTCCATATGAATTTTTGGATCATTTTTTGTATTTCTGTGAAGTCAGTCAGTGGAATTTTAATGGGTATTACATTAAATCTATAGATTGCTTTTGGTAGGATAGCCATTTTTACTACTATTAATTCTCCCTATTCAGCAGGGGAGGTCTTTCCATTTTTTACTGTCCTTTGCTATTTCTTTCTTCAATGTTTTGAAATTTTCCTTGTAGAGATCTGAAGGGTCTTTGGTTACATTGATTCCAAAGTATTTAATTTTCTGGTGGGCTATCATGAATGGTATTTTTCCTGAAATTTCCTTCTTTTCCTGTTTGGAATTGGTGTAAAGGAAAGCTATTGATTTTTGTGTGTTAATTTTGTAGCCTGCAACTTTGCTGAAGGAGTTAATTAGATCCAGAAGTTTTCTGGTTGAGGTTTTGGGGTCTTTCAGATATAAGATCATATCATCTGTAAATAATGATAATTTGACCTCTTCCTTGCCAATCTGTATCCCTTTGATTTCTTTCTCTTGTCTGATTGCCCTGGCCAGAACTTCAATTACTATGTTGAATAGAATAGGAGAGAGAGGACATCCTTGTTTTGTTCCGGATCTAAGAGGAAATGGTTTCAGTTTTTCTCCATTTAATATAATGTTGGCTATAGGTTTGTCATAAATGGTTTTTATGAAATTAAGGTATTTGCCTGTTATATCTGTCTTCTCCAGTGTTTTTGTCATGAAATGGTGTTGCACTTTATCGAAGGCCTTTTCAGCATCAATTGAGATGATCATATGGTTTTTGTTTGCTAGTTTCTTGATATGTTGGATTACATTAATTGATTTCCGTATGTTAAATCAGCCTTGGATCTGTGGTATAAATCCCACTTGGTCATGGTGAATAATCTTTTTCATATGCTACTGGATTCTGTTTGCCAGAATTTTATTAAATATTTTTGCATCTAGATTCATAAGGGAGATGGGTCTGTAATTCTCTATCTTAGATGAATCTTTTCCTGGTTTAGGTATCAGGGTGATGGTAGCTTCATAGAATGTATTTGGCAGTGTTCCCTACTTTTCTATTCTTTGTAATAATTTGAGGAAGATAGATATTATATCTTCTTTAAAAGTTTGGTAAAATTCTCCTGTGAATCCATCAGGACCTGGGCTCTTCTTTGTTGGGAGGCTTTTAATTACCTTTTCTATTTCTGTACATGTAATGGGCTTGTTTAAGTCAGTTATGTCTTCTAGGGTCAGTTTTGGTAGGTCGTATGTGTTAATAAATTTGTCCATTTCTTATGCATTTTCATATTTTTGGGAACACAGTCTCCTATAGTAATCCCTGACAAGTTTTTGTATTTTGTTGAAATCAGTGGTTATGGACCTGTTGTCCTTCACAATCTGTACTATTTTAGATTTTTCCTTTTTCTTTTTGATGAGGTTAGCCAGAGGGGTGTCTAGTTTATTAATCTTTTCAAAGAACTAGCTCTTAGTCGTATTAATTTTTTTAATTATCTCTTTAGATTCTAATTGAGATATTTCTCCCTTTATTTTTGTAATATCCCTCTGTGTGTTCCATTTAGGGTTGGTTTTTTGTTGGATTTCTGGTGTCTTACACTGTGTCATTAGGTCATTTATTTGGCTCTTCTTTATTTTATTGATGAGGGCACTTAATATTATAAATTTCCCTCTTAAAACTGCCCTTGCTGTATCCCATATGTTTTGGTATGATGTGTTTTCAACATCATTTAATTGTAGGAATTTTAAAAATTCCAATTTGATTTCATCAAGGATCCATTGGTCATTCAGTAGTGTACTATTCAGTCTCCATGAGTTTGTAAAGTTTCTGGAATTATTCATGTTCTTGAGCTCCAATTTAATCCCATTATGATCTGACAAGGAACAGGGGATAATTTCTACTTTTTTGTATTTATTGAGGTAGTTCTTATGGACTAGCATATGATCTATCTTAGAAAATGTAGCATGTCTAGCTGAGAAGAATGCGTATTCCTCATCGTGTGGATGAAATCTTCTGTATATATCTGTGAGATCCAACTGGTTTAGGGTGGAGATTAGATTTGATGTTTCTCTGTTGTTTTTTTGTTTTGATGACCTATCTCTTGACAAAAGTGGGGTATTGAAGTCCCCCATTATTATTGATTCTGGTCCAATAAAGTACTTTATATTCCATAAGGTTTTTCTTATAAAGCTAAGAGCCCCTATGTTTGGGGTATAAATATTAAGGAGCGTTATTGATTTTTGATCAATTGTTCCTTGTATTAAAATGTAATGTCCTCCTTTGTCTTTTCTAATTAGTTTTGGAATGAAATTTAATCTATCTGAAATTAGAGTTGCAATACCTGCTTTCTTTTGTTCCCCCCTGCTAGGTATACATTTTTCCAGCCCTTAACTCTCAGTTTATTCCAATCTTTGTGAGTTAGATGAGTTTTTTGAATACCACATATTGATGGTTTGTGTTTTTTCATCCAATTAGCCAGCCTCTGTGTCTTAATTGGTGAGTTAAGACCATTTATATTAATAGAGATTATTGAGGAGCATTTATTGTTATATATCCAATCATTACCTGTTACTGATTTATGATTCATGTTTGTTTTGGTCCTTTCTTGGGTTGCACTCATCACAGCTAATCAGTTCTTTGATTTCCTTTGTAGGGTTGTCTTACATCTGCTGGATGTGGTAATTGATTTACAATCCTCTCCAGTGCTGGTTTGGTGGTTGCATATAATTTAAAAGCTTTAATGTCATTAAATGTTGTATATTTCTCACCTATTATCAAAGATTATTTTGCTTGACATATTAATCTAGGCTGGAAATTGTTTTTTTTAAATATTTGAGTCACCTGTGTCCATTCCTTTCTAGCTTTTAATGTTGATATGGAAAAGTCTGCAGTAATTTTAATTGGTCCTGTTTTATAAGTAATAAGGGGTTTCTGTCTTGCTGCTTGCAGGGTATCCTCTCTGGTCTCTAACAATAGCATCTGAGCAATGACGTGTCTGGAGGATGATCTATTTAAGTCAGCCTTCAAAGGAGTCCTGAAAGTCTCTGTCGTGTATATATCCATTTCCTGTGCTATCTTTGGGAAGTTTTCTTTGAGGATATCATTTTTACTAGGTTGTGAAGACCTCCAGTGGATCTTTCTTCTCCTTCAGGAATGCCCTGAATTCTTAAATTTCTTTTTTTCATTTTATCTGAGTTCACCTGGAAATCTTTCTTTAAAACCTTTTTCATTGACTCCATTTCTAATTGCTTGTATTTCAGTTCATTTATGACGTCTTCTGAATCAGAGATCCTCAGCTCAGATTCATCCAGTCTTGTTGAAAAGGATTCTTTAGCTGTGTTCAATTCTGATAATTTGGATTGAGTATCAAGCAAAGTGGCTTGGTTTTTCCTTATCATTTCTAACTGGGATGACAGAACAGCTTCCAAGTGAGAAACCTTCCTTTCAAGTATCTCCAGTGTGTTTGTGGTATTTGTCTTTATTTCTCTTAGCATGTTTATAACCATGACTCTGAATTCTGAATCAGAGACCTCTAAGAATTGAGAGTCCTTGGAGTTATTTGTTGGGGGGCTATGATCTGTGGAGCCTTCAGATCCATCCTGCCCCTTTGTGGTTTTTGTACATTTACTTTGTTTGCCCATAATATGGTCCGGGAAATAAAATTTGTCTCTCCTGATTGTGCAGAACTTCTTCCTCTGTTATTCTTTTGAGATTGGGTGGTGCTGAATCTCTGGTGCTTATTAGAGTTTATAAGCTGGGTATATTCTTGGCTATTTGGTCTGTGTGGTTGTCTCTTTAGTCCACCAGCCCAACTCCAAGGGGGCTAGGGGCTAGGGAGGCAATAGATTTTGTTTCTTTTCTGTGGGGTGAGAAAGGGGGGGATCTGGTGATAGAAGAGGGGGAAAGAGGAGGCAGAGGACAGAGGCTAATAGAAATTACTGTCAAAATTAAAATTAAGGTTAAGACTTAAGGGAAAAATGATTAAAACAAAGACACATATATAGCTTAAGAAAAAGAGAAGGAGAATAGAAAAAGGGAAGGGAGTAAAAGAAGAAAGGAAGAAAAATAGGAAGGAAAAAGAGAAAAAAGAAAAAAAGAAAAAGGTCTCACACATACATGCTCCCACACACATATAAAAACACTTGTAGTTGGGTGCAGTGGTGCACGCCTGCAATCCCAGTGGCTTGTGGGTTGGAGGCAGGAGGATCGCAAGCCCAAGTTTTGCACAACCCAGTGAGACCCTGTCTCAAAAAGCAAAAAATATGGTCCCGGGGTCCAGCACCTACAAAGCAAGCAGGCACAGGACCCTGGGTTCAAACCCCCATACCAAAAAAAAAAAAAAAAATCCAGACCTCACGCACACATACTCTCACATCCATATAAAAACACTTGAAGTCAGGTGCAGTGGTGCTCACCTGGAATCCCAGCGGCTGGGGGGGCTGACACAGGAGGATCGCAAGCCTGAGATCTGTGCAACCCAGCAAGACCCTGTTTCAAAAAGCAAAAAATATGGGCTGGGGGTGCAGCATGGCTGTCCAGCACCCACAAAGCAAGCAGGCACAAGACCCTGGGTTCAAACCCCCATACAGAAAAAAAAAAAGCACTTGTATGTTCTTGCAGGTGGAATCTGAACTGTGGACACCCAGTTCCACTGGGTGAAGTCGATAGCACAGGAAGCAGTGCTCCCTACAGAACTCAGGGTGGCAGTGTATTCACACAATCTGCAGGAGCAGTCTGTCTTAGTGTTGGGTAGATATCCATCCCACAATGTCCTGTGTTTAAGTGGGACACCGAGTGCCCAAAGAGACTGTTCCATGAAATATTCTGTGTCTATTGTATTGTTCAAGAGGCAATGGAACCTGTGGGGTCCTCCCTGGAGTTCTCTGTCCCACGTAGTTCAGGCGCCAATTCCCCAAATCCAAGATTTCCACCCCAAAACCTACAGCATGGGGGGAATATGGCTGCTATCGTGGATTTTTTATTGCAGGGCTTTCTGCCCACTTGGGAGGACCATATCCTCTTGTGGGCAGGATGCTATCCAACTGCCCCAGAGGGAATCTGTAGCAGGTCAGTCCCATGCGCTGCGATCGTGCTCGAAACTGCTCTGATTGTGACTAATTGTGCCGCTAGGCTCTGCCGAAAAGGAGCACTATGTCTGCGTGGGGCTCAGTAGCCTCCATAAACCCCAGATTTCTCCACAGTGCAGTGGGTTGACTTAGGATCACCTCTGGTGTGTCTGGAATCCGGGTGTACTTGTGCCTGTATGTCTGTGGAGATCGTATCTGTACACCTGTCCCACCACAACAGGAGGGAGGGAGCCGCGTCTCAGCTCTAGACGTGTACTACTGGCACTGGTTTCCCCATTCCCTCTGCAGCCGCTACGGATGGCGATTCCGTGTGCCACCTCAAACTGACTCACCCAGAATTTGTAGTTTGTGTCCTGCAGGCAGGGTGAGAGTGTGCTGCCAAGGTTGCATTCTGTGTTGGGTCTGGCCCCTGTTGGTGTGTGTGCGCGAAGTCCCCTCTGAGTCTCCGGGATTCTATCTGCCGTCTGTGTGCTGGTGAAATGGTGGTGGTCCTGCTACTGTCCTCTGTGTAGCTCCTCCAAAGCCAAATCCTTGATTTCAGTGTATGCCCAGGTTCATCCTCTATCTCCCAAACTAGATTATCACTGTTTCTATCTATTCAATGTGAGTTCCAAACCCCTAATCGAGGCTTCCCATTACTCCGGGACAGAAGGCATGTGATATCTGTCCCCCATCTTGACTCCACCCCCCACAAGACTGATCTCCTAAAAAGCAATAAAATACCTATGAATATTTTCAAAAACAGGAAAAAAAATGTGTGAAAGTTAGTTTTCCAAGAGTACTTTAGGAAGTAATGATTAAGACAGGGTCATATTTCTTATTTTTTGGTGTGAAGTAATTCTCAAGGAACTGGAATGATTTCTCAAAGGCAGTTATTATAACTGATTGGAGGTAGAAGTACATAATGGGTACTTAAATATAGTTCAGCACTTTTAATTATTTCTTAATGATCATTTCAATAATTTTCCAAGGAGATCTGGCATAATCAATAGACCAAAACGTCCACTATTTCTTGCCTATTTATAGGATAATCTAAGCCTTTCCTGCAAGTTTAGTGTTCAAATGATGTAGATATCCTTTAGAGAATAAGGGCAGACAGCATGTGCATAGCAATATCAAGCCTAGCTCTTGTGGTTGGTTTATGTACCAATTTGGAGAAAATGTAGAAATGCAAGAGCTTCATGTAGAGTAAGGTAATCATGTAGACTGAGGCAATCCTTCATGAAAGGCATGTCAGAATTTCATGGTTCCCATGTAGGAAGCTGCCTGTAGCTGTACCACTGTGGTGTCCAATTCCCATCAGATCTCAGAAGCTAAGCAAGGTCAGGCCTGTTTAGTGCTTGGATGGGAGGCCATCTGGGAACACCAGGTGCTATAGGCCTGAGAGAAGGACCTGGCAACCCATTCCCAAAAAATAATCAGCTTTTGAAAACCCTAGGAATAGCAGAGAAGTGTGGCAAGTGTTTCGTCTGTTGTAGTTAGGGTTGCTATGAGTCGGACACCAACTCGATGGCACCTAACAACAAACAACAACATGTAGGGGGCTATTTCCAAGGCTAGTAGGGGCATTATGTACCCTATCAGAAAATAGCAACTCTGCTCACAGTGTGGTTCCTGGACCATCAGCATCATTTAAGAGCTTGCTTAGAGGTGAAATTCTCAGGGTCCACTGCAGAAATATTGGAGCAGAATCTTTGGGAATGAAGTCCCAGAAATCTGTGCTTTAACAAGATCTCTGGGTAATTTCTGCACTACTCTGCAGCATCCTGAGAAAATTCCCAGATAGTTTTGAAGCAGTCCAGGCTTCCATCCACTAAGTTTAGAAACTGTTCTCTGGATTAGGTTTTTCAGCAAACTCAACTCTACCCTGCCATTTCTTCAATTAAACATGATTTCCCCCACCTTCTCATTTCCTGCAATGTTTTGGGGGAATGATAAGCAAAAGCCAAGCTGAATTCAGGTGTAGTCAAGTAACAGCATTTCTTCCCTGTCAAAAGCTACCATCTTGTAAATTCTCTTATATACAAAAACAAAAACAAAAAAGAAATGTGACTTGCGGTTCTCCTGTCTTCTCATTTCTGCTCTTCCTCTTACTTTTTCCTTTGTTTTCCTCATTTGTGTTCAATGATCTGTTTTTATTATTGGGTGATGAATGTGATGTGATGAAAAATTAGAAATGAAAACGCAGCATTTCTCTACTCTGCATTTTACATTTTGTTAAGCAAATTTGCACCGCTTAGGGGCACAAGAGGTAAAGTTTTTATGGGTTATCTCAGTTTTCAG
This sequence comes from Pedetes capensis, assembly GCA_007922755.1. NCBI lineage: Eukaryota > Metazoa > Chordata > Mammalia > Rodentia > Pedetidae > Pedetes > Pedetes capensis. Next base: position 91,980 of record VMDO01003976.1, on the reverse strand, counting down.
TCCCTGCTGTTGTTGGAACAAATTGAAAGGCCATTTTCATGCATTAAGGCCAGGTCATTCCAGGGAACCCCTGGCCGGAAAGGGGTCATTAAACTGCCCTGTGGCTTGTACTTCTCATTTTAATGAAAATGACTTCAACAGTCTGCCTACTGTTAACTTGGATGGATTTGTGTGGGCTTGTATATTCTTGATTTTCATCAAGTCACAATCTCTCCTTCCTTTTTTCTCTTTTCTCTTTGACAATTTCTTTACAGTTGCCTCTTCTGATTCTTCTTCATTGCCCTCCTCTATAAACGTTGGTATTCTTCAAAATTATGGCCTGTGCTTCTTTCTCTTACCTCCTTTTCTTGAGCTTCTCTTGAAGTTGGCTTTAATTATATTCCAGTTCCCAAACATTTGCCTCCAGTTTCATCTTCTCTTATCAGACTGATTTCCACCAGTGATCTGACATCTTCAACTGATGCCTTGAAATACTTCACATTCCGTTTGACTTTGTCTTTCCCCACTGTTTCTCAGTCACTCATCTGCTTCCCTTCCTTGCATATGCCAAGCTCTGTCTTGTCTATTGCCTCATGGCTCCAACTCTTCATCAAAAATACTCTTCTGTCTACTGTTTGCTTTTTCTTCTTACTAAGAACTATTTTTCTTTAGATTTTCAAAAGGTTATGCCTGTCAAACTGACAACTATTCCCACCCCTATCCCTTCCACCCCTTCATTTAAATTAAGTATATTTGCCACTACATGCTGTCCTGGCAACTTCTATTTTCCTGTTATATGACTTAGCACATTCTGGAGTTACACATTTATTTACTTTCATTTGTTTATTGCTTTTCTCTTCTATCAGGCCAGTGGTTCTCCAATAGGTGAGCTCCATCCAGACCAACTGAATCTCTACCTATGAAGCCCAGACTCCTACATTTAGGTGATAGCGATGTATGCTGTAAACTAAATAACATAGCACTAAACTATGAGCCCCTGAAGGATAAGACTATCTTTTTTTGCTCAGTACCCAGTACAGTACCTGCTCCAGAGTACTTTTTTAGAGAGTAAGGGCAGACAGCATGTGCCATCTGGGGGTTGAACCTAGGGCCTCGCACCTGCATGCTCTGCAAGTGCTGGACCACCGAGCTGTGCCCCTAGCCCTTTTTTTTTTTTTTTTTTTTTTTTTTACTTTTTGAGACAGGGTCTCACTAAGTTACTCAGACTGCCTCTGGTCTTGAACTTGTGATCCTCCTGCCTCCGCCTCCCAAGCCGCTGGGATTACAGGTGGGCACCACCAAGCCAGGTGCTATAGAGGTTTAATGAATCAGTCATTCTAAAATTGTTCTAACGTTTGTCTTACTGTAGTTCTCTTTACTCTTCTTACAGACACTGTTCCTTCCCCTTTGCCCTTAGTTCATACCAGTTCTTTCCTCTACCTAGAATTCCTATTTCCTCCTGGATTTTGTTCACTCTATGTTTCAAGACTTAGCATGAACATCTTTATGAAATCATGTCAGTAGTCAGGAGGGATAAGTGCTCTTATTTTACATTTTACAACACCTTGTACTGACTTCAACACTGTTTTGGAATGAAGTAAGTGCTTCTGATTCTCATGCACTTGTGAACACTTCAAGGTCTTGGATCATCACCTATTTCTTTGAATTGTTCATCTTCCTCTATTTTTTATTTTGATTATTGACTTCATCATTGAATTAGTTTCCCCAGATATAAAACCCAGGGTCAGCATTTCTTCTCTCTATCCTGCCCCTAGACAGAGTCTAGTTATGTATGAAACTCCCTTTATAGTCCCTGCTGGCCTTGAACTTGCAAACCTCCTGCCTCAGGCTCCTGAGTGCTTGGCTTATAGGCATGCACCACCACACCTAGCTTTCTCCTCTCTTAAGACAGGGATCAAAGAAGTGCAAAAATATTTACCCAAAGAGATGTTCATTTTACTGTTATCTATAACAACAACCACCTGCAGCCCTACCGCTGTGGCATCTGATCTCATCTCATCCTGTCAGATCTTGGAACCTAAGGAGGGTTGGGCATTGTTAGTATTTGGATGGGAGACCAGCTAGGAATACCAGGTGCTGTAGGCTTGGGAGAAGGACCCAACAACCCACTCCCAAAAAACAATCAGCAATTGAAAACCCTATGAATAGCAGAGAAGCACTAACAATATTATTTCGTCTGTTGTACGGAGGGTCACTATGACCCTATGTACAATAACATGCGGTATACCTATATACACCAACTCGATGGCACCTAACAACAACAACATAATAACAACCACATAGAAATTGATTATGATACAACCATAGACTGGAATACTATTCAGCTGTAAAAATCAGGTTGTAGAAGATTACTTAATAATATGCAAAATGTTCATATGACATTGTTAAATGACAAAGCAAGTTTCAAAACTTAGGTTCAGTATGATGCTAATTTCATAAAGCAAGCTCTTTCTGTCCATCAATCTGTATAAAAAGGTAAGCAAATATATGAAGAATGACTATTTCTGAGAGATGGGATTTAGTTTTTGTGTTTTATGTCTTTTTTATTTAAAAATAATGAACATATATTACTTTTATAATCATAAAATGTGCAGTAAAGTTTTTAAAAATATGTCATTGATTATTCACTAAGTGGGTGAACAAAGTAGAGGGAACTGATAGTTTGCCAAAGACATAAAAAAGGCAGAACCACCTATCACTTCTATAATATTCTTCTACTTTAAATATTTGGGATTAAGAGTGTGTGGTGGTTGGTGATATACATTTACTTTATACAAAGCAGATTTTCAGACCATCTACACTTCTGCCCTATGATATACACAATTGTTGGGGATTTTTAAAATTATATTTCCCAGCTAGGGTCCCTCATAACAGCCTGAGGGGCTGACCCCTAGTTGACCCCAGGGCTCATCTCACTCACTCAAAGCAGCCCCTCCCATCGAGTGAGCAAAGATGGCCCCCAGCCAGCTTGACCAGCCCTAACCACCTTAATTTTGATTGGCTCCCCTCACCACTGGCAGGTAATAACTGTCCCCACCTGGCAGTTATGTCTGTTTACCCACTGTACCTGCCAGCTGTGTACCCTGATTGGCTGAACCCCACCATGTGACCCCTCCAGGACCCTATAAAAGCAGGGCTCCTGGACCCCATACCCATCCCTGTAGCACCACCGATCCTGACCTCTCTGACCACCTCCTGAACCTCATCACCTAGACCAGCACTCCCAACTCCAGCAAGACCATCTAGCAAGCCAGCGAGATAAAGCCCAGGGGCCCTGAAGAGCCGAAGGCATCTAGCAAGCCACGAAGAGCCTTCCAACTCCTCCCATCCTTGGGAAGGAGGGAGGTAAAGAAGGCGAGCCGCGAGAGTCAAAACCATCGGACCTCAACTGAACACCAGCGGCTGTGGCAGTGCCTTTAAGGCTGAGCTGTACCAGCACTTAGCCTACAGCATTCTATGCTGCAGGCCTAGAGCCAGCACTTAAAGGGATAGAGCCTTGCTCTATAGGGGCTGCCTGCTCCTTGTTCTCCATCAGGGGAGCACCCCAATAAACCCTACCTATTCTTCTTTAACCATCTGAAGGTCTCCCGAGGTCCTTCTTTTCCGACATTGGCCACGTTGTTATGTTGAGGGTTTGGCTCTAACTTTAGCCGGGCTTGAGCTAAAACCCCAACACACAATGAAATTTATATTGTCTTGTTCAATTTTGAACTCTGAGAGTATGTTATTCTTTTCATATTTTTAAATAGTTTTTGGTGGTGCTGGGGATTGAACCCAGGGCCTAATACATGCTAGGCAAATGCTCTGCCACTGAGCTACACCCCACTCCCAACCTCATATTTTTGTTTTATAGAACTGTATATCAAAATTATGTCTATCCTACGAAAGTCACCCTGGGAAAATTTTATTTCAACTATGCCTTTGACTTATGTCTTAGTTCCTCAAATTCACTTAATAATTGTACATTTGAAAATGGTATATACTCACCTTTTTGCAGACAAAGTCACCAGGTAAATAAAGAGTGGATTTCAATCTTAGCAACATGTCATAAATCATCTGAGTATCACAACCCTATATAAAGAGAAAAATAATTTTGTAGACACTGATAAAATGCTGATATTCCAAATGAATTTAAAATTCAATGGAAATAAACAGTAGTAGATACTGTCTGCATTAACACTAAGTTACTAATTGCCAATGGACATGAACTCAACTTTACCTTAACTTTAGGAAAAAAGATACATGTCATATAAAGTTTGGAACTTGATCAAGTAGATTTGTGGTGAATCTAGTCTCTATTACATATTAGTACATGATATCTCATGCCCTCAGTTTCTTAAACTGTAAAATGGTTATAAAATGATGCTTATGAGACAACATGGTGCTTAATTAGTGAAAGCTATTAATGATTATGATTATTATATGCATACATATGAGGACTAACATGGGGCACAACCCTTGCTAAACATTTTTCTTTCTTATAACATCTTTCATACTATTGTTAGGTATTTCATTCTGCAAGCTTATTTGTCTTTCTTTTCCAACCTAATTATCATTTTCATAGAGGTAAGAAAGATGTAAAAAATGGATATGAAAGTAGTATCTGTTGAGTGAATGATGATTTATATTCACTTTAATTGTCTAAGAAGCAAATTTTATTTTTATGTCTATGTGTTTATTGTGTCAAAATGATTATAATTTATCTATGTGAAACTCTACAGCTGCTTCAAGAATTGCACTTTACACAGTAATTTTGAATCTTTTGCTCTCACCAAATATTTTTACTTTTTTCTGCCAGAGTTGCTGACTTTATAGAAACTTTCCTTTTATAGTTAGTCCTGTTCCTTTTTTGGGAGAATTATGATTTTGTAGAAAAGTAACTCTAAAGTCAGTTGAAGAGGTAGGAGGCTGACAAGCCCCCAATTTATGGATTGGCTAATCATTGGTTTAGCAATCACTAGTTTTCTGCAGTGATTTCAGTAGCAGACCCTTGACCTACATCCATATGAAATGTAGACTTCAGGGTTGCTTGGCTGATAAGGAAAGTTAATAATTTATGACTGAAGTATCTTCAAGTAGCCACTGGTGAGAAGCATTCAGATGAACTTGGTGTTAGAATTTTAAAAATTCATTTGAGAAAGCATAGCTTTTGGTTCTCCAGAATAGAAAAAGAAGCCATGACCCAAAGGAACACCTTTCAAAACAGGCTGAGTACTGATAAGAAGCTTCTATGAGCATGGCTCTGTGGGGTGCCATTGGAGGGATTAAAGACAAAGGAAAGGAAATCTAGTTGGGATAATGTTCTAATAAACAGAAAAACTATCTCATGTTAAAAGATGATGGTATCATAGAGCAATCTGGGTAAATATCAATAAAACTCTTAAGAGGACGTGGTTACTTTTGTTTGGGAATAGGATGGAAGAGAAGGGAAGCATCAAGAATGTGCTCATGTGAATGCTAAAACCTGAGTCATTTGAGGCGTATGATTTGTGTTTACAAAGACACACAAAGCCCCTTGTAAAGGGAAATTTACTCTTTCTTTCCTGCTTATACAGTTGCTTCACACCAAGAATATAATCTTTATTTCTATTTGTACAACCATGTCTTATAGGTTATCATTTTTGCTAAAGCAAATTACAAATAAATGTTTTTCCCCAAGAGGTGTGATTATTTTGTTTTCAGTATTCTCTAAGTAAATGGCTTTTATGCCCAATTTCTTTAAATGCTGTCATCATTTCAGAATGTTTCATTTCAGGAATTGGTATTCTGATAATTCAAAACCCACTTACAAAAAACGCACAAACTTCAGATTGATCTTTAGATTTTCTCCACTAAGGAAAGTTAATGTGTTTGACATTTTAAAGAAAATCCATTAGAAATATGCTTGGAAGTTCTTGAGCATATACAGCCATTCTTCTCTTGGTATATGTGGGGAATTGGTTTAAGGATCCATCACAGACTCTATAATCTGTGGATGCTCAAGTCCTTTATGTAAAATGGTGTAGTATTTGCATATAACCCATGTGCATCCTCTTGTGTAGGTAATATCATCTCCAGATTATCTGTAATATCTAAAACAATGTAAATGATATGCAAATTGTTCTTGTATTGTTTAGGGAATAATGATAAAAGTCTGCTCATGTTCAGTAGACACCATTTTTTCTTCCTAATACTTTTGAACTGAGGTTGTTCGAATCTATGGATGCAGATCCACAGATACAGACCCACAGATACAGAAAGCCTACTGAACATGTCTGGAATATTACTGCAGAAAAGCTAACTCTCAATCCTATCCACAAAGAAGGTTTATATTGTCAATGATCAGAAGTAGAAGATATCAAAAGAAAAAAACTCATATTTATATCATGTTACAATTAGATTGTGGAACATTAGTTTTCATAGTCCTAATTTTAATTTGCAGGTCAACATGTTTGCATTCCTGGAACAATTCCTATTGGAGTGCATGCTGATGAACATTCTTGATGATATTAAGTTGTATTCATAGAAATTATTTTAAATATTGTTTTTTTCATCAGTAATTATACACACACACACACACACACACACACACACACACACAGAAAGAAAGAGAAAGTGGGGAGTGTGAGGTCCATGCTGTGGATTTTTATATTACATTGCCTAGGCATTTATTTGAACATAAGTTTAATTTTCTCATACAAGAAGCAAGGCTTAGTCATCCTTGATGGTTTCCAAATCTCAGTCCTGGTTGCTCAAGGTGGTTGATCAGATTATCTGCTTTATATAATCACCTTCTAGTGACCACTTCACTAGTGGAGAACTAAATACAACCTACTTGCTTTGCCCCACTGACCTCCACACCCAACGTGGACTGTGCAGTTATGCCACAGTGACCACCTCATAGTCACAGCAGTACTATATGGAAATCCCTATGCCTGGTTTTTATAAACCAACCAATCAGAACTCACCAAGTGAAACCCACGTGAATAACATTATGGACCCCAGTAAATGCTTTGGTCCACAGTTCTCCCTCCTGCCTGTCTCCCCACCTGCTGGTTCAGCAGAAGTACCCAGCCAGCTCCCCTCTTCCCATTGGTCCTGACCTGCCTTCTCTTGTTGTTGTTGTTGTTAGGTGCCGTCCAGTTGGTATCAGACTCATAGCAACCCTCATAGGGTTTTCAATGGCAGATTGTTTTGGGATTGCCTTGGGAGTGGGTTGCCATGTCCTTCTCCCATTTTTGTGGTGCTGGGAATTGAACTCAGGACCTCAGAGACTGCAGAGCAGCACTCCACCAACTGAGCTAAATCCCGGCCCCCTGCCTTCTCTTGGGGATCTGTAAATAATAAAACTGTTTCCATTTTTTCAGATGTTTTTTATGCTGCCTCTTCTGTGCCTTTTTTGGTCACCTCACCTGAAGCTAACTTCTTTCCGGGTCAGAAATCCTTTGGAGTGCCTTTTTTTTTTTTTACTTCAACATCTAATAATAATTATTACTTTATTAATAAATGTTCGTGGAGTACAGTGTTGAGAGTGTCTGTTTTGATAGCAATAAGCTGGACACAGGTCAGACAAGAGCCACAAGGGAGTACTTGTGAGAGGGAGGTCTGGTTACAATTGGATACTTAGGCTATTCTTCAGAATAAATAAATGTCCTGTGAAAGGCACAATGTAAACATCCACAACCACCTTCCCTGGAGCCTCATCAGGGCAGAGTCAGAGCTTATAGTTGCTTTCTAGAGAGATATACTCCAACACCAAATTAAAGGAAATCACTAAAAAGTGGTGGTATAGTTATCTTCCCTCATCTTATAGTTTCACTTTCCAGGGTGGTAGTTAACTGTGAACTACCATAATCTGAAATTCTAGAAATAAACTACTAGTCAGTTTTAAACTTGCACATCATTCTAAGGAGTGTGGTAAAACCTTGAGCTCTTCAGCAGTATCTTATCTAGGACATGAACAAGCCCTTAGTTCAATGTATCCATCATGTATGTGCTGCCAGCCTATTAGTCCCTGAGTAGCCATGTCAGCTATGTGACCAACTGTGGTGGCATCCTAATGTTTGGGCTCAAATAAACTTTATTTCACTTAATAATGGTCCAAAGTATAAGACTAGTGATGTTCACAATTTAGCTATAAAATGCTTCCATTAAGAAAGGGTGAAAAATATTTAAGGAAAGAAAAAAAAAAGTTTGCTGAGTTTGCTAAGAGCTATGGTAAGAACAAATCTGTCCATGAAATTGTGATAAAGGAAAAAGAAATTCAAGCTAGTTTTGCTGTTGCATTTCAAACTGCAAAAGTTAAAACCACCAGATGGTCAGGTAAAATGGATAAGGTACTAAATTGTAGGGTGTTAAGCATGCACTGGGTATCACAGAGTATATCCTCTGTGGATAAAGGGGGACTGCTGTATTGTTTTCAATACTGAAAAAAAAATGGAAGCAACATAATGTCAATGTGGATAAAATAATACAGATAAAATATTGTGTATTTGTGGGTGACTATCATAGAGTGGAGGTCCCGAGTTCAATTCCCAGCACCGCAAAAATGGGAGAAGGACCTGTCAATCCACTCCAAGGCAATCCCAAAACAGTCAGCCATTGAAAACCCTATGAGGGTCACTATGAGTTGGATACCGACTCGACGGCACCTAACAACAACAACATCATAGAGTAGTTAAAATAAAAAACTATATATTTACATAAGTTTAAACTCAGCAAAAAATGTGGTCTAAACAAAAGCAAGTTATGGTATATATTCAATATATTATGAGATTATGAGAAAAACACTACACAGAATACTGCCTGTTTATGTTTCATGGATTAAAATAAAATTATAAAAATGGGGGCTGGAATGTAGCTTTGTGATAGAGCTCTTGCCAAGAGTGCATAATGCCCTAGGATCAATCCTCAGCACTGGGAAATAAAATTGAGAATTGGAAGGATAGCTTCAAAAATTATCTTAGTGGCCCCTTTGGGGAGGGAGGAAGGAGAATGAGAACTAATGATACTTCAACTTTGGCTTTTGCTAATTTAAAATGTTAATAAAAGTTTGTCTCTCTGTGGACAAATATATCTCATCTTCCCTCTTGTATGCTTCAGGTGAGCTCACTAGCAGAAAGCACTGATAAAGGAGACCAGATCAATGGGAAATGTTAGACCAACCTAGGAGATAAGCTCTAAAATAGATAAGCAAACAATTAGTGCTCTTCTCAGTAGGGAGACACACAGCTTTTAGCTCAGAGCTTGGATTTTCTCAGAGAAAAACATTTGAACTATTCTAAATGTGACTTCATTAACATACTTGGGTAGGACATGGATCAAATCACACAAACTGAACAGAGAAGCTCTATATAGTAAAAGGTTAGAATTTGTTTCACTACTTTAGCAATTCTTTTTCTTTTCTTTTCTTTCTTTCTTTCTTTCTTTCTTTCTTTCTTTCTTTCTTTCTTTCTTTCTTTCCTTCTTTCCTTCTTTTTTATCTTTCTTTCTTTCTTTCTTTCTTAGCAGTGCTGGGGGTTGAACCCAAGGCCTTGTGCTTGCATGCTCTGCAAGTGCTGGACCACTGAACTGCACCCTCAGCCCATTTTTTTACTTTTTGAGACAGGGTCTCACTAAGTTACGCAGATTGCCCCTGGTCTCAAACTTGTGATCCTCCTGCCTCCGCCTCCTGAGCTGCTGGGACTACAGGCATGCGCCACTGCAGCCGGCTCTAGCAATTCTATTTCTGAACAATTGTTTTATGGGAAGGTGCCTCTGGCTTGGGCAGCTGTGGGTTAGGAAAAAATCCTTCTTATCTGGATTTGGGCTTAGTAAAATGAAATTTGCATCATGAATTCATTCTATTTTATATTTGTGAACTATTATCTTTGTCTTTTTTCTCCACAAAATGATTATTTTTCTTGAGATACACTTTGCTCCATTATTGTTGTTGTTGTTAGGTGCCCTTGAGTCGGTGTCAGACTCATAGCCACCCTACATACAACAGGCAAAACACTATTGTCAGTGCTTCTCTGCTGTTCATAGGGTTTTCAATGGAGGGTTGATTTTTGGGAGTGGGTTGTCGGGTCCTTCTCCCAAGCTTACAGCACCTGTTGTTCCCAGGAGGTCTCCCATCCAAGTACTAACCAGGTCCGACCCTGCTTAGCTTCCAAGATCTGACAGGATCAGATGCCACAGGGCTATGGCTGCAGACTCTTGCTCCATTATTACATGATCAAAAAGAATTATGTCCTGGGGCTAGCTCTTTTCCTTTGTGACTTAGCTCCATTTCTTTTATAGAATTCATCAGGAAATTTTCTTATTTACAGAAAGAGCTCAGCCTTTGTTTCATAAATGTCCCTTTTTCTATAAAGTGAAACTCTACAAATGTTATCATTACATTAATGCATAAAATTTGCATTAAATTATACTATTTTGTTAACTTCACTTGCTTAATTCTTGCTACCTTCCTGTGATACCTGGCATTAATGTCTATATTGCCATTGGTATTGGTTTTTTGATGAAAGGTTTAAATCTTAAGAAGGCTATTGACTTTACCTTAGATCTCATATACAGCAGATATCAGAGGAAGGGTATCAATGGAGGAACTCCAAGAGTGTGTATCTTCTTTATCTGCTTTCTGAGCAACTTGAGGTCAAAGTGTGTATATTATTTACTGTTGTATCTCCAGGGTCTCACTAGTGCTTGGGACATGCTAGACACTAAATAAATATGGGCTGATGTGTGGAACAAAGCAGTTAGAAATTATTCCATTTTGGACAATGGGAAATGTTGTTGTTGTTGTTAGGTGCCACTGAGTTGTCTCCGACTCATAGTGACCATTATAGGGTTTTCAATGGCTGATTATATCAGGATTGCTAAATCCTTCTCCCATATGGGAAATGCACTACTGTATAAAAACAATGTATCACATATTTCCGTATGGATTATGGAGATTTTAACTGAGTTGTAGGAAATCCTGTTTTATCCAAAACATAACCTATAGGTTAGATGGTGTTTGCTGTACCCAGAAATTTCTTTTCTTTTCTTTTCTTTTCGTTTTAACAATGGCAAACTGAACACAGTTGTAAAGATGTTAAAATTTCTCTTTGGAATGCCTACCCTTTTAGTCCTATAGAATTTATCCATTTCTGCACTCATTTATTGCTTTTTTTGAAACAGAACTTAAGATACCATCAGTCATTTATAACTCACTGTGAATTTAAGTGACCCTCAAGTATAAGCATTGGTTTTCAGGGCTTTTTCCAACTCAGCTTTGTCATTGTAAAAAGAAATGCTTCATTCTATCTTAAACTCCATTCCCATTGAACAAGCAAATTAATTATGAGTTGTGGGTCTGGGGCAGGGAATTTTGAATTCAGTTGCCTGTGGCATTGACTATGCCAGTGATGCTACTGACAGTAGCTACTGGAAGCAGCAAGGTCAAATGTAATAAATTGTTTGTCAGGTACCATGATCACATAGCTTATCAATATTGAGTTTTAAATTATATTCTATCTAACCCTACATTCAATGTTTGCATGCAGTAGTACACATTAACTTTATCAGCTTTTCTTGAGAACTGACAATAATTCTGTTTTTCCAAGAGATTTACACAGTTAAAGTGAGACGTTATCAATTTAACGGAAACATGAGGAGGAATTTAATCCATCTTCCTATGATGGAGCAGGGCTGCATAGAGAACTTGATTTTACCTGTGTGGAAACTCCTCATGCTTGGATCAGGTCTGGTTTTTAGTTAGTGATGTAATCATAACTATAATTTACTAGGTGCCAGACACTACCATCAGCACTTTGTATGTTTGAGTCATTTTATCATCACACAAGAACGAAGTAGGTTATCCTATATTTGTTTAGAGTTTCCCTACCCTAGTGGGAAGCCCTGAAGAGCAAAGACAGTATGGGTATAGTAACTGGGGGTACCCCACAATGCCTTGCTCAGTGTCTTACATAGAAGACTGCTCAAAATGTGCAGTTGAATGGAGTTCATCCAGATGATAAGCTCACTGTTCAAAATACTTTTAAAAGCCTAGCAACAATGCTTTATTACTGATATCATCACATTAAAGATAACAGGTGGTAAAAGGACACATAGCTTCCTGGTAGCCTCTGATTTCAGGCCTTGTCAAGTCAGCGAGTGATTGCATGCTTGAATGAGATGTCACTGAGGGGGATCTGAGTGTAAGCGGTAGAAATCATTTTGCCCTCCCCATTCCACATCTGGATCAGGCTGTCACTCATGCAAATGCTTCTCATATTTCGTACTACAGAAATGGAAGACTTCCCAGGTGCTATTTGCCACTTAACCACAATGTGTCACAGATTACAGTAAGATGTCCCATTCGAAATGGGTTCTGTATTTTCACTTGAGTAGCAAATAGTCAGAGACACTGAGCCTTCCTTGGTAGACAGGTAGTAGGTACCTAAATTCCACTCTAATTTTTATATCTGGTTCCCTGGTTTCTTTCTGTTGGGTTATGGGGTTTTTTGTTTCTAAGGAAAGCAATTTTAATGCCAGGCACTAGGTGGCACAGCAGAACTTTTATTAAATTTTTTCCCATTTCTGGTAATTTGGTGGCACAGGCAAAGTGATTTCTCTGGCATCTAATTTGATAAAAAATATATTTAAAAATCAAAATCAAAATAATAAGTCACTATAAAAGAGAGAAAATTGCCCAATTTGATAGAAATGAGTTGTTCCTCATTTGTTTAATACTTGTGCTTGGGCCTGGAATAACATGAAATTTTCAAGGACAGGAGTCATTTTTTGAAACAAACAAACAAACATAATATGACTATTCATCTTTAAGCCATTTCAAAACACTGATTGTTCCATGTCAAAGCAGCAAAACTTACTAATTAATCACAATTGATTGAAGCAAAGTTTTAGTGAAAATCTGTGACTAATTCTTCCTGCTTTGATTAAGAGGGGAAAAAAATTATGTGACATTCTGGGTCTTTGTAATAAGAGAACAGAAAAGTATGTGTGAATAGGTTACTAGCAGATGTGCCAAGTCTAAGTGTGAAAATAGCTGAAGAAGGATCATTTTAAGCTTAACTTTTGACTCTAATGACATGTCTCCTGGTTCCTTACTGATATAGTTTGGATCTGAAATGTCCCCAAGGGCCCATGTATGAAAAGCTTGGTCCCCAGCTGATAGTGCTGTTGGGAGGTGGTGGAAATGGTAGGGGCTATTGGAAGGAAGCTAGGTCACTGGGGGTGTGCCCTTAAAGGGGGTAGTGGGACCCTAGCTCCTCCTCTTTTTCTCTTTGCTTCCTGGCCAACAGGAGGTGAACAGACTACTACACCACATGCTTCCACCATGACATAAAATGCTCCGCATGCTTAAAGCAACAGAGTGAATCACCTATGGAGTGAAACCACAGGCAAAATAAACCTTTCCTCTTTTTAAGTTGATCAACACAGATATTTTGTCCCAGTGATGGAAAGCCGAGTAACACACTCACCATTGTATCAGTTATCCACATAGAGTTATTTGGGAACTGACATGTATCATCAAACAGTATAAGTATAAGGAAACTGTGCTCAAACTCTGTCCTGTTGCTTGGAACTCTGTGATCTCAGTTGAGTAAGTTGTTTGCCTTCTCTGTAAAATGGGGATAGTAATGAAACATTTGTCAGGAGTGTGTCAGTTTGCTAGAGCTGCCATACCGAAATATTATAGATTGTGTTGTTTAAACAAGAGAAATAGTTTTCTCATAGTTTGGGAGTCTACAAGTCTGAGATCAAGGCATCCACAGGTTTGGTTTCTTCTGAGAGAGGCCTCTCTCTTTGGTTTGCAGATGGCTGCCTTTTCACATGTCATCAAATGATCTATTGTCTGTGCTCAATTCCCTTATACCCAAATGTCCTTTTCTCATAAGAACAGCACTCACACTGGATTATGAACTGCCCTACAGACCTCATTTTAACTTAATCACCTCTTTAAAAGCTTTATGCCTAAATAGAGTCATATTCTGAACTACAGGGTTTAGTTTCAACTTTTGAATTTGGTGGTGGGAAGGATTCAGCCTATAGCAATGGAGTATGTATGAGAACCAATTGAAAGAAGATAACAAAGCACATAGTGACATGTGGCACATATTAGGCACTCAGTAAAGAGCAACTGTTATTATTTTTATGTAGATATATCTATTTTAAATTTCAGAATAAGCAACAGTTTGTTTTCCTACCTTTTATTTAATTTTGTCCCATACAGCCTTAACAGTACTGGGGAGCATGTAAAAATTGGGTAAACCAAGGTGTAAGGTGACAGTGTTGTTGGGATTGAGGGGTTATGAAGGACCTTCCTGTGACATTTTCCTTATGATAATTCATGTTAATGCAGCATTACTTACATTACTTTTTCTAAAGTGTTATAATATTCACCATTCCATTAACACAGAAACAAACTTCATAGGCTAAAAGGAAAGGCATATAAGTATATTTTCATTCTTGGGGTAGTTTGAGTATAATGTAAAATGAAAGCGAAAGATGTATGTGTTTTGAAAAACTGAAGCAAGTTTATTTAGCTTAGAATCATTCTCTAGTGCTAACAAATTCCGCAAGATCTGTATTCATTCTCAAATTTACAAAATGGAGAAAAGTTTTGAAATTTTTGGGTTAAGGCCCAAGACATAAACCTAAAACATTCCTTTGAATGTCCTAAAATAGGCATTTGTGAGTTTAATAATAAGGAATACCTTTTATTAACCCTATCCTGAAGAATGGAGGATAAAGTTTGCCTTCCGGCCTCCAATGTTGATACTAGATCTCTTGGTCTCTTTCTTTTCTTGCCTGCCTTTTAGAGATATGAAGATTTGTTTTCAGGGAGAATTCAAGATATGGTTGACGGCTACTCTCTTAGTATCCCCGGATATTCTGGTCTCTTCATCATAGCAACACTTTTTGTCTTTTGTGCTCTCTCTTGTTGGTTTTTTCTTTTCACAGCTGCCTTTGCCTATAGTATGGGCCCACATTACACACTGGATGTAATTGACCCTACCAGATTCATCTTTGGTCATCATGCCACACTCTAGTTCCAAAGACTTCTCTCAGTGAACAGGTTTTAATTTTTTCACACTGTGTAAACCTCCAGACATCTCCAGCTTCTTTTCATGAAAGCTTCTAAGTGTTCCAGATACTCATACCTACTTTGCGCACTCAGCTCCCAGGTACAAAGGCAGCTCTTAGTGAACATAGGTGACTGATTCAGAAGCAATGCAAGAATCAACTAGGTATAAGTTATGAGACAAAGAGTGTGAGGTCACTTTTCAACCTATTTCCTTCCTAAAAAATAACAAATTTGTATGAACTATTGAGACTATCTCCAAGAAAATGACTTTAGAAAGTTTTCCTGCCTCTTTATCTTCTACTTCTCTTCACTTTAAGAAACAAAAATAACTTTTTCACTGAATAGAAATATGAATGAAGATAGGTTCTTTTTGGAAAGAGCTGAATCTTTAATGGAAATGTCAGGAAAGAATCTATGTTTATATACACTGTTAGCAAGATTTGAAGATTTAATCCCCCCCCCCCTCAGATGCTACTGATTTGATGGATTTCCAAAAACATGTAATAGCAAATGAAAAACTATGTATTGGAGAATTGGTAACTTCCTTAGCTGGAGATAACCCCATAAAAGTCACTGTTGTTTAATTTGAAGTATTTTTTTCCTTTAGAATAAAAGCTAATTTTTGTCATTTATTCTCATTAGACATTAAAGTATAAAGGTTTTTAAATAATATTTTAAAACAATTTAGCCTAAGGGCTTTCATACATCTTTGACCATAGCACGTAAGACATACCATTTCAACTGGATCTAACACACACACAAATATGTATGTGTATATTTAAATCCTGCAGCCATAGCACTGGTATATATAGATCCTGCAGCCATAGCACTGTGGCACCAGATCCCGTCAGATCTCAGAAGCTAAGCAGGGTCAAGCCTGGTTAGTACTTGGATGGGAGACCACCTAAGAACACTAGATACTGTAGACTTGGGAGAAAGACCCCATAACTCACTTCCAAAAATCAGTCCCCCATTAAAAACCCTATGAATAGCAGAGAAGCACTGACAATAGTGTTTAGCTTGTTGTACATAGGGTCCCTATGAGTTGGATACTGACTGGATGGCACCTAACAACAACAATATTTAAAAATAAATAACAGAAACAAAATTTTTGTAATACCTAACATTTATTATGTTCTCATATGTTCTCTTCCATTTTAAATACTGGTTTTGACCCCCATAATTGAATTTCATGATACCCCAATGGATGGCAAGCTGCACTGTGAAAGTCATTTATCTACTTGGCCTTGCTAATGAATGTAGGATCTCTCTCACAGTCTCCCTGATATAAGATTAGAAATTTTTCTGCATGCACACCATGATGCTTGTATTTCACCAGGAGCATCCAATGTGGGAGATCTTCCACTAGAAATTGGAAATTACTCCAAGAATTGGTTCCAGGGCACCTTCCCACCTTCCACACCTCTTTCTAAGGCTTTTCCTGAACAGCTGCTTTTTGTCACAAGCTGTGTTCTGTGTTGAAGTCACAAAGACAAATGAGTAGTCCAATATCAAGGTGCCACAAGGTTTGGTATCTGGGGAGGGCTGCTTTCTTTTCTGAGTTTATTCTGAACTGTCCTATTATGTAAATAATATCTTTGTTCTTCCCATTCCTTAGGCCTAACTCCTTGGAGTCATACTTGGTCGTTTTCTATCTTTCAGCCCCTTCACACAATGAAACAGCAAGAGCTGTAAACTCTTTTTTAGGACACACTCAATATTTGTCCTTTCTGCTCTCACTACCCTGGATCCAATCATCATCATCTCTTCTGCACATGGCTATCATAACTTCTAGTTGGCCTCTCTGCCATCCAGACTTGCTTCTTAAGATCTATTTTCCATCCCCTTCAAACTGATTTCAAATAGATTATTTTCTGCTTATGGTCCTCTGTTCTTTGCCTCTCAGAGTACAATCTAATCCAACATCCATATTATACACTCTGAGGCCCTCCATTAACTTGACTCCAGCCACAATGTCCCTTTTATAACTTTTCTCAGACTTCTTTTCTTTTCCATCACTGTGACTTTGCTCCAGCCCCTCCAGCCTCCTTTCAGAGTGCTGCCAATTCAGCATTTCTTCTTGTCCATCCTTCTGTAATATTTTCCCTCTCTATCTGCACAGGTCACTCCCCTGCTCCTGCAGCCCTCTGCTCAAATGCTTAAATACACTTCATCGGAGAGGCTTTTCATGGCCAGTACCACCCCCATGCTCCTTAGCCTATTTAATTTTGTTCATGGCTTTATCACCTCTCCATTGTGTATGTTATTTTTCATACTCCTTTTCTGGAATTTAAGCTCTACATATGTAAGTAAGTATTAGTTTTGAACTGTGGTATTTTCAGTGGCCATATGGTGGCTAGAACATAATAGGAACTTAATAAATACTTGGTAAATGAATGAATTGAATATATGAATCAATGAATGCCACACAAAGAATTAAATCTTAGGTGAGGAAAACATATGTAGTATAAAGAAGGGAGTAGTGAAATTAAAAATATTTAAAAGTTAAAAAAATTCTTTGCCTTATTTATTTATTTATTTATTTCCTTTCATCTTTCTCGGCTTTTCAAGACAGACAAATTCAAAATCTTCCTCCATTCAGCCTCCCTAGTGCTGGGATAATAGGCATATGCCACTATGCCGGCTTTGTTATGCAATTTTTTTTCCTGAAAAAGTCTCTAAATATAAATTTGGCCATCCTAAAAGTCTATGTCCAGCGAGGCATGGTGGCATAGGCTGGTAATACTAGCACTTGGGGAGGCTGAGACAGGAGGATAGGATGTTCCAGTCCAGCCTGGGCTGCATAGTAAGACCCTATCTCAATCAATCAAACAAACAAACAAACCAAAACAACCAACCAAACAGAAACCCCTCCAAAACAAAAACAACAAATAAACAAAAAACTCAGCATTTGTAATAGATAAATGATAAGGCACAATTCTCTAATTGTCAGGCCAGTCCAGAGCTAATCTGGGGCCTGATTCATCACATTGCCAAGGCACATTCATGAATGGAAAGTTATGCACATGCTGTCAAAGACATAGAGCCACAGAGGTTAATTTGCTTAAATTTATGCAATACAAGTTTGAAGAACTTCTTTGACACCAATTAGAAGAGAGAGGCTTCTAAAGAGTAAGATGTCTGGTAAGGTGAGACCTATAATTTATTTGATTCTCGTAAAGGCTATTTTGACTTTGTTAAAATATAAGGCAAAAAAATCATAAATGCTGTATAAAGCAAAATTTAAGATATTGCAAAGAAATTGATATGGTGTCTATTAATTGTAAAAGCACTTGCCTTGAACAAATTGACTTTGCTGAGGATGCTGAAGTTCATATCAATGGCGAGGGATAACTGCATTGTAGTTGGCAGTTTCTCAAGCAAGTCGGACTCATCTTTGTAAAGATAAATATGTCAATCTCAAAGTAAAATAATTATTGAAATAACTCATCAAAGTGCAAGTAGAAAAATTTTAAAAACTAAAGGAAGCAAAATACAAACATTTTATCAATAAATAGATGTACCAAATTTTGTGCATATATACATATGTTGTTGTTAGGTGCTGTTGAGTTGGTGTCCAGCTCATAGTGACCCTACATACAGCAGATGAAACACTATTCTTGTACTTCTCTGCTATTCATAGTATTTTCAATGGCGGATTAATTTTTGGGAGTGGGCTTCCAGGTCCTTCTTCATATGTGTGTGTGTGTGTGTAGTTTTTTGCTTGTTTGTTTTGCAGTGGTGGGAATTTGAACCCAGAGCCCTTCGATATGTTAGGAAAATGTGCTACCATTGCTCCATTCCCAGACCTGACATTCTGTGTTTTCAATATAGCTATTGGGACTTCATACCTATCACAATAGTACTATAATGCTCATGAAAGGAAAGAAATATTTTAACTATGGGTGACATACTGAATAATTCCAGAACACTGGGATTGCTGAATCTTTAGATATTAATGATCATGGAATAAAAGTTAGTAAACATGTTGTGATGGGAAAAGGATCTAGTTCTTGTTTTCTGCTTCTCTTGATTCCAGCCCTAACACCCTAGGCATGGCAAATAATAATGGGTGGCAGGTGGTGTTTGAAGGTGTACAGAGCTCTGTCATGCCCATTATCTTATTTGACCCTTGTAACAACCCTAAGGGTAAGTGTTCTCATTTCTACTTTGCAGAAAGAAAGGAAAAAAAAAAAAAAAAAAAGAGAAGAACAGAACTGAAAGGCAGAGAGGCTGTAAGTGGCTTGATGGGTTGTACATAATTAGTATGTGGCTCAGCTGGACCTGGAATCTAAAGAAGAAATTTGCTAGGTGAGTAAATTCAAATTATTGTTCTTTACTTGCATATTAACTCAATGAACAATGTGGACATATAGTAGATTTTTCCAAATGTGAACTAAATGATGGGCCTTCAGACTGACAAAACATTTCATAAATACAACTGCCTATTTTTAATGTCTAGGATGCCCAAGGTTTATGAATTGATTATTTTTGATGTTTTCTGATAACTATTTAGAAAGGAGAAACAGTGCCATAATAATCCCTATTATATAGATTCTAAATATAAATATCTTTCATGTAAAAACAATTTTTTTGTTTTTGAGGGTTGACTGTAGTTACCTCCCAAGTGAAGGAGCTGGATTAGTCTTTACAGTGGCAAAAAGGGAAGAGGGATCAGAGGCCACTCTTTTTACTCACTTAAAGTGCTCTCAGGGATAGCTGTAGATGCTCAAATGAGAGAAGTGTTGCCTTAGTTGTTTAGGAAGAGGTTCCCAACATGAGGCTGGAGTTTCTTATAAGTGGCATAAAGGTAAACAAAGAGTCCTACCTGAGGATCCTTTCTGCCCTTAGGAATATTTGAGATTTGAAAGTGTCTTTTCTTTTCTTTTTTCTTTTTTCAGTACTTGGGGTTGAACTCAGGGTCTTGTGTATGATAGTTAAGTGCTCCACCACTGAGGTGCAACCCTACCTCCTTTTCCGTTTTTCTTTTTCTTTTTTTTTTATCGTGAGATAAGGTCTCATTAAATTGCCTAGGCTACTGTGATCCTCCTGCTCTGCTTCCCAGGTTGCTGGGATTATAGGCATGTGCCATGGTGCCTAGCCTTTTTGTGTGTATGTGTGACTTCTTAGTGATACTAGTTCCTATTTTTATAGAACAACACAAAATTGAGCTTGATTATTGTCAACCAGCACATTAGCTTCAAGTTACTTTATATTACTTAATAAAAATTATTTTAAACTCTTGTAGTACTATTAGGCATTGTTTGCAGACAAAATCAATTATTAAGGGTCTCTTAGACCCAACTGTGGGACCTTCAGTGAAATGGGAGCGAAGTGAAAGTTTGCTGTTCTTTCTGAATACTGTGCTCCCAAGGAGAGGGAGATGTCATGAAAGAGAAGGGGTTTAGAGGACAGATGCAGGTCTGAGTTCTAGTTGGTCACTTATTGGCCCTGTATCTTTGACCAAATTTCTCATTTAGGAGACTTTGCTGGTGACTTGCCTCTTGAAAGGGATTAGTGACAATTTTCTTGATTTTTTTTTTTGTTGTTGTTGTTATGAGGCAAAGTGTATAATATCTGGCTTCAGGTAGGCCCTGAATAAAATTGAACATTCTCAAGATTTCCCTCACCGACAAGAAATGGCTCCACATTTAAGAAAAAAAAATATCCCATGGCATTAAATGAATGTCTTGGTGATCATTTAATTGTTTTTCAATCTTTTGTTTAAACCCAATTCATCTCCTCTTTTATTTTACATAATTGTCATTATGTGACAAGAATTTAACCAATAATCTGTCATGCTTACCTAACATTCTTTGAGAGTCCCACATATATTCAAACCAAGTCCGAACTCGATTCTGCACACTTTGAGGAATGAAATAATTGTTCATGTAGGCCATGGTATGATCCATGCAGGTACGGAAGTTGGTCTGACTGGCAGTGGCTGCCCCAATTACATCTCGCATCTGAAACCACAGGTATGGTCACTTCCCATCCACCAGGGGAAAGGCAGCAGTCACTAAATGTCCAGTTGAATTAACTATTCTTGTGCATTCCCATCTGATGTCCTGACTAATTGATTTTAACATATTGATATTGGGTCCTAATTTCATCCATTTCTCCAAAATAGTGGGGAAATCACATCCTCTCTCTGACAATAATAAGACCCATTATAGCTACCATGTGAGATTTTGTGAGGATTTAGTCACATAGGTGACTGCACATGATCTTCGCATACTTGAATATTACTGCAAAAATGTTAGTCATTTGAAAAAACACGATAGAGCCTCTGTGTCTCCAAGGAGTGTATAATGAAGGTTGAGTGATTATCTGGCAGAATATCTAGTCCCTTTTGGTGAGTTTCACTCTGAAAGCATTCTTCATAGATTATCCAGTGTGACTGGATGCGTAGACTCAATTCATCACGAAATTGCAACCTCTTTACTTCCCTTTGTGTTGTTTAGACAGATAAAATCAAATCTCATCATGCTGAAGGCATAGCATTCAGCAGAAGCTGAAATGTGCTGAAATTACTGAAGCATCGTCTACTGCTGTGACAATACTTAAGGAACTGTCAGGTTTAGTTCTTGAATGTTTATAACTCAGCCATAAAAACCCACTCTAGGTTAAAAGCTGATATTTAAGGTCTCAGCACAAAAAAGATAAATTGCTTGACTCTTCCTCTCACATACAGGGAAGCAAGTGGTTGTAAATTTGCTTTGACTATAGGTTTATAATAGGAGGAAAACCAGGGCTTCACTTTCACAGGAAGACTTTGCTCATTCATTCTTGTAATGGCTGAGCCTTTTCTGATTATATAAAAACTACTCATTCTTTGGAGTGTAGCTCAAATGAGTCTTTTTATTATGATGCCTTTCTGAGTTTACATTTTTAGAGTTAATAGGTTCTTCTGCTTCATAAAAGTATCTGCTAAAGAACTATGCAGACAATCCAAGTGTATCAATCTTTCTGAGGTGTCAGTGGCTCTTCCAAATACTTTTCCACAATTTCAATTTCTAGATCTCCCTTTTCCATGCTGCTGTTGGCAGACAAGCAGCATAATCGGGCTGGAAGACTTGGGATATAGGGGTGGATTGTGAGATCTAACAGAGTGTTAGTTGGGACCCAAGGACAATTTAAAGCATTTTTGACTGATGTTGAGGGCCCATGAATTTGTAGTGACAATGATCTGAATGGTTTGTGTGTTGTCCTTCAGCATTGTTTGGTTTTGTTGGTAGAGGAGTTGGGGATATGAAAGTTAGAAACTATCAGGCTTTCTGAGTGCATCAGAGAATAGACTATTGCAGTTAAAATTTGATGGCTAGAGCCAGACATGGGTGGTGCACACATATAATTCCAGCCCTTAAGAGCCTGAGACAGGAGGATTGACTTGAGTTTTAGGCCATCCTGCGCTACATAGAGAGTTCCAGGACAGCCTGGGGTACATAGCAAGACACTGTCAGGAAAAAAAAAAAAAAAAAAAAAAAAAAAAAAAAAAAAAAAAAAAAAAAAAAAAAAAAAAAAAAAAAAGCAGCAGCCATGGCTAGATTCTGGGTGCACTCACTGGCATGGCTGTATGTGGGAATTTTGAATAGATGCAGACTCTGTCCCAAGCTCCCTTGCTTTTGTTTAGTGATATGAGAGTCTGAGGCACACATCTGCATCTCCAGTTTCAATCTTTCTCTTGTGCTCTAGTACCACATTTTCAGTGACTAGATAATTGTTCTTGTTACCATTGGAACCTACAATTCAATTTGAATGCAGGTATGGTACAGTGTGGTGTATAAAGCAGCACTTCTCAAACTTTCATATGCATAAAGACCCAGTAAATACACGCAAACTTCTCAATATCCTTTGCCATAAAGGAAATGAAAATTCAAATTACACTGAGATTCCATCTCACTCTAGTCAGAATGGTTGGCATCATGAAAACAATGAAGGCTGGAAAGGATGTGGGGACAAAAAGAACCCTTATACACTGTTAGAGGGAATATAAATAGTGCAACCACTATGGAAATCAGTATGGAGTTTCCTCAAAAAGCTAAAAATAGAACCACCATATGATCTGCTACAACAACAACAACAACACTACTCCTGGGTATATACCCAAAGGAATCAAAGTCGGCATATAATAGAAATACTTGTACATCCATGTTTATTATGGCACTACTCACAATAACCAAGTTATGGAGTCATCCTTGGTACCCATCAACAGATGAATGGATAAAGAAAATGTGGTATATACACAATTGAGTATTATTCAACCATAAAGAGGGACAAAATTATATCATTCATAGGAAAATGGATGGAACTGGAAATCATCATACTAAGTGAAATAAGCCAGACCCAGAAAGACAAATATCATATATTTTCCCTCATATAAAGAATTTAGATTGAAAGGAAAAAAAAGACATGAACATAGAAGGGAACCTATTTCAGGGGTGAGGTGGAACTATGACAAGGGGATGGGGACAAAAGAGGGTGAAGGAGGGATGACTATCATCAAGGTATATTGTATATATATATGAAAATGTCACGATTACACCCATTATTTTGTACCAATATATGCTAAAGAAAAACTCATGTACATAAGAATCACATGAAGATCTTGCTAAAATGCAGACTCTGATTAAGAAGATTTGAAGCAGTGCCCAATTTGTGAATTTCTCAGAATGCCACTTTTGTTGGCGCAAAGACCACATTTTTGAGTAGCCAGAGAATCGAACTGGTACTAGGCAGACATCATTTTTCAGTCTTGTTGTGAAGACTGCCTGGGACATAGTATATGCTCAATACATATCAGATTTATTGCCATATCATCATCAGTATTATTGTATATGGTTTTAATCATATGACTGTACGAATGACATTAATGAACTAAGAATGCCTTTTAATCTTCTTAAACAAGTTTCCTCATTTGTAAAACAGAAAAGAACGAATGCAATGTGATTACCTCACATTGACTTTATGAAAAATTACAAAATAATGTGACTTTTGCTATTTATATTCAAATTTATTTGAACTGAATTTCTCTCCAACCAGCTTCCTGATGAAGATTACAATATTTTATACTTATAGTTTTAAACTACTTGATGTTCATCTTCCAACACCTAAATACTTTCTTTTTTTTTTTGGTGGCACTAGGGGTTGAACCCAGGGCCTCGCACCTGCATGCTCCGCAAGTGCTGGAACACTGAGCTGCGCCCCCAGCCCATTTTTTTTTTTTTTTTTTTTTTTTACGTTTTGAGACAGGGTCTTGTTAAATTATGCAGACTGCATCTGGTCTGGAACTTGCGATCCTCCTGCCTCTGCCTCCCAAGCTGCTGGGATTACAGGCATGTGCCACCATGCCTGGCCCAACACCTAAATACTTTCTAAATGGAATTTCCTTTATAGCTTCTCTCTCCAGTCCATTAACATGTTCAGACTGGAGTTGCCATATCCCTGTGTATCTGCATTAACCATATTTCTATTTTCTGTTGGTGTTGATATCTGAGGGCTTGCTCACCTAGGGCCTTGGTTGTCTCCTATGTATTAGCTAATTCTTAGAGATAATGGCCAACTCTCCTGACAGAGTCTTTTATAAGCAGATGAAGCTAGAGCCCATACATCTAGCTGTCTTCTTTGTAGGACCCACCCATAAGCTTCCACCTGAAGGCTCCTGTCCACCTGTACTACACCCTAGTGTCAGGTACCATGAAAATAAAGATAGCTTTATACCCCAGAGCTTGCTGAAATTAGTCCAATTAGCCAACCCTAATCTTGCTTACCCTGCCTCACCTGGTGCTTCCTATTTTATCCAACCCTCCTCCCCATATGGGTGGCATGCTTCCTCTTCTTGGATCTATAACAAACTGCCCTTCAGTGGCAATTTTCTTCTGATCCGTTAGCCTCACCAAGCTTAAACAATA
This sequence comes from Pedetes capensis, assembly GCA_007922755.1. Taxonomy (NCBI): domain Eukaryota; kingdom Metazoa; phylum Chordata; class Mammalia; order Rodentia; family Pedetidae; genus Pedetes; species Pedetes capensis. Next base: position 67,014 of record VMDO01003976.1, on the reverse strand, counting down.
ATAAAACCTATATTTTAAAACAGTATCACCCCTTTCAACTCATGTTATATTCTATTCAATGTTCCTTGGATCTCTTTGTTCAAAATACTCCCCTGGATGGCTTCACCTTGTCTTGAAATCAAAGTTCAACATCTCACATTTAGCATCCAGAGCCCTTAAAATATCTTATTCTTAACATATATCTCTTATTGACAAATGTCCTTCACTCCAGTCATTCTGGAACTCTTTCCACTTCTTCACGTATGTCTCATGCTCTGTCCCTGACATCTTTTCCCACACTGTTTCTGATCAATCAAAGTACCTATCCACACTTACTGAACACTGCCTGGTTTTTAAAGATGCTTCAAATGCATCCTGCTCCAGGAAACCTGGACGGCTTCCGTCTTCTCAACCAAACATTTCCAAACTCCACTTCCAAACCAATCAATTCCAAGCCATGTATTGCAGATCCTGGAGATTCCTGGATGTACTATTTAAGTTTTGACTGTTTTTGAACAATGTAAAATACCACGGTGAATGTTTTTTATTGTTAAATTTTGTTAAAGCCTTAGTTTCATTCATGTACATGTGAGTGTGGTGAGTGGGAATGAATAATTTCTTTAGTAGGAAAAATCACTTTGTGATCTAGTCCATGTCTCAGCATGGCTTTCTTGCTCTCCAGCATGTGGCATGTAAAGTACCTTCCAAGGAAGTACAACTTCTAAAGATGCTATGGTGTTGAACTTCTGATTTTATGTGAATCTGGGAATTCACAAAGATTTAGTGCTTGTTCTCTTGTAAATGCCAATGACCTGGCAATAGAGCTATTTATATACTTATTTTGGGGCTGAGGTTTAGCTCACTTGGTAAAAAACTGCTTTACACTCTCTGAGGACCTGCTTTTTATACCCAGCACTGCCAAAATGGGAGAAGGATGTTGAAAACCCTATGAGGGTTGATATAAGTTGGACCTGACTTGAGAGCACACAACACCAACGTACTTGTTTTATTTATTTAGTTCTTTTTCTTTTGTTTTTTTTCAGACAAGGTCTTGCTATGTAGCCCAAGGTGGCCTGATACCTGTAATTCTTTTGCCTCTGCCTCCTGAGTGCTGGGATCACAGGCATGTGTTACCATGCCCAGCTACTCATGTTCCTTTCTTACTAGGCTGTGATCTCATAAGGACAAGATGTCACACTAAACGTCTGTGAAACAATGCTTTATTATTTAATATTGGCATCTTATAGTCTCTGGTTTAAATGATGTCTGAAATTGATTTTAACCCAGTGATTTATGATACTTTTTGAAGTTTAAGTAAAAAAGGGAGTTTTAAAGGATTTTCAGGAAGCTCCAAATAAGAAATTAACTTAGAAATAACTTTCTCTGAAAGTCCAAACTAGTAAAATTTGCTGATAGGTCTTCTGATAGATTAAATGGTTTAAAAATGAAAAGGCAATGTTGATACAATTATATCCTCTTTCATGTTATTAAAATAGGTGAAAGGGAGGAAGAGAAGGAGCAGGAGGAGAGGGTGGGGAGAGGTAGAGAAAAGGAAGAATCATCCAATAGATTTTAATTTCTCCTCCATAAAATTTATAAGTACTTGTTGGCTTTTCAAAAATGAAAACACTATGTATGTAGGGATTCACACTCAACTTACCTGACCAATTAAGCCAGAGAACACAAAAACTCCAGAAAAAAAATTCAAGAGTTGAAAAATAATTTCAAATAAAGTTTGTGGCTCCGGAAGGCCTCCAATTGTAATTAAAGTTCGAACTGCCCAATAGTAACATCTAAGATACCTGTAAAAAGAGAAAGTATACATTTTCCTCTTAAAAATATTATAGAAATATGATTTGGGGGAGAATAAATTTTTACTAAATTATAACAAATTTTTCCTAATTAAGTTTCTTTCTATAGGCAGCTCTGGCAAACAATATGTATACTAATGTAAAATTCTTAATAAGTACTGTGAAATGACTCAGCAATTAAATCCAAGGGGGCTGTGTTTACTAGTTGTGTTCAAAATTTTGTGGTCTAAAACTACCACCATTTTATTAAGCTCACAATTGTTTTCCTGTGCATGGGATTAACTGAAATCTTTATTAGGTATGGTTTTCCAATAACAATTATGTGAAAATTGGAAATATCAATTCAAAGAGCAGTGAAGTCTGGAATTTTAAAAAGCAAGTTCATAGTTTAGTGGATGAGGGATCATGCAAGGCCCAGCAGAGATAATTGTCATTATTCCATGATGGCCTCAGCTGGAGTGAATGAATGATTGGTGATATCTGGGAAGATGTGATTGAGGCCAGTCATGTGCTAGGTTCTTCTTTTCTTTTCTATATTATGTATACCTGGCATGCCAAAGGTAGCTTCTTTCTTTAAATGTCTGAGCATGGTTTGGGATGATTGGGATGGCTGGAATGGCTGGGGCTGACTGGGTATCTCTCTTTCCATTTACTCTGTCAATGTGACGAGTTTTGGCTTCCTCATGACATGTCAGTCTCAGGGTAGATGGACTTCTGACCTGGTAGCTGTTTTCTGTAGAGCAGTAGTAACCCAGGAAGTAGTTAAAAGGTTTTCTATAACCTAGAGCCTGCAGCCTCTTTATTTTGCAGTTGCTTAAGTACAGAATCTTTATCAAGTATATTTCTAGGAATATCTGGCTTTTTTCAATACTGAAGTCCTACATAAATAACCTATTACATTCAAGAGTATCTTCCTAATGAAGATAGAGCTCAGTTCTCTTCTGTCTCTGCCCTGGTTCAATGGCTGATTGTTTTTTGGGAGTGAGTTGCTGGGTCCTTCTCTTGTGCCTATAGCACCTGGTGTTCTCAGGCAGTCTCCCATCCAAGTACTATCCAGGCTGGACCCTGCTTTGCTTCCAAGATCTGATGGGCTGGGATGCCACAGTGGTATGGCTGTAGGCAGTGTCCAATGTAGACACCAGAAAACAGTACTTTTTACAGAATCTTGGCCTAGATAGGCTTTTATTTCTTAATCCATTGGGCCACCTAATAACATTAGTACTTTAGATATCTGTGTATTAGGCTTTGAACAATGATAATCTTTCTCTTGTGAAAATAGTTTGTGACTTTCAAATCTTGTAAGACTAAGAAGTTGGGGTTTATGAAGAATGAAACAAACTGATACTTAAGCCAATGTTCAAATTTCTAGAAAGAAACCACTCATTTTCAAAATTCAATACCTTTTGAAGGACATGGGATTTAAAAAAAAAGCTCTGGTGGTTATAGGAACAGAAAAAATAATTAACTCTTGGGTAGGGTTTGGAATCACTGTGCCAAAAGAATAAAAAATATTATTACTGTGTAATTTTTTTCCAGCAAGCTTCCTTGCACTCACTAATATTATAGTGAACTTGGTGTCAAAGAGAACCACCTTGAAGAAGTATGAAAGTAATTTTATGTATTGCTTTTTAACTTTTCAAATTCCAATTTATAATTTCCCATTTCCTAATTTATTTTGGTCACAGGTCATAGACCTGTGGGTCTCTTTAAATTAAGGAAATTTATTAAACCTAATACTCTCCAAGAGTGGGGAGGGCCTAGATTTTCTCTTATGGTTGATTATTGGGATTCCTGTCTCTTCCAAAGTCACTTTAGTGTTAACAGGAACATATACATGAACTACCTTCTTTCATTTGCCTATTTATAGATGTTAAAAAATAACAATCAAATATGAAATTTTGGCATTGATTTGTCAAATCTCAAGGGTTAGACTTGAACTTTTTTTTTGTATTAACTAGTCTGCTATGTTAATTGGAAGTTTTCTGCCCTGATGCTTTGTGGTTTATTTTTGGATTCTTTTTTCAGTCATGTTTCACACCCAGACATGCACAACCAAAGGTAAGATTTGTAATTTAATTAGGTGGCATCATATTGATTTCCTAGGATTAGCTTAATTAGTCAAGTGTGTCCATCTCTAATATCACCACCTCAGGCAGACAGATCTTTAGATCTTTGTAAGGAGAATCAATCAGTCTTTCTTTTTTCCTTCCTTCCTTTCTTTCTTTTTTCTCTCTTTCTTTCTTCTTCTTTTCTTTTATTTTTTTTTTTGAGGCAGGGTCTTGCTGTGTAGCCCAGGCTAGTATGGAACTCACTATGTAGCCTAGGCTGGCCTTGAACTTGAACAAAGAGATTCTATCCAGCTGATTTAATACATCGACTATATATGAGCTATATAATACATGAAATACACAAACAGCTCCAAGTTAAAACAATAAGACAGAATTTGAAATAAAACTAAAAATAATTTAATGTGAAAAAAGGAATTCTTCCTCTGTGAATGTATGTTTGTTGTTGCTAGGTGCTGTTGAGTTGGGTCTGACTCATAGCAAACCTATGTATAACAGAACGAAACACTCCCTGACACTGTGACATGACTATGGTTTTGATTTACACTTTCCTGATGATTAATGATGTTGGCCATTTGATAAATGTCTTTTTTGGTACTTTGCTTGTTAAAAAAGGTTTTTTTTTTCTATTATAGAAATTCTTATACATTTCATTAGATGTATGGTTTGGAAATATTCTCTCCAATGTGGTAGGCTGTGTTTTTGTTGATCATATCCTTTGCAGTACAGAAGCTTTTTAGTGTGATATAAGCCTATTTGTCTAATTTTGTTTTTGTTGCTTGTGTTTTGGGGTCATATCCAAAATGTCATTGCCCAGACAAAGGTCATGGCAATTTTATCCTGTTTTCTTCTAACAGTTTTATTGTTGTCAGTCTCACATTTAATCTTTAGTCCTCTCAAGTTGATGGGTGTGTATGGCATAAGGGTTTCATATTGTTCTTTTGCACTGTGGACATCTAGTTTTCCTGACACCATTGATTGAAGAGGCTATGTTTCCCCAATTGTGTATCCTTGGCACTTTTCCGAAAGATACATGGATTTATTTCTGAGCTTTCTATTCTGCTCTATTGGTCTGTATGTCTTTTTTAATGCTAGTATCATACTATTTTGTTCTTGTTGCACTACTGAGGAGTTGAACCTAGGGCATTGTGCATGCTAGGCAAGTACTCTACCACTGAGCTATCCCCTTAGCCCCCTTTCTATTTTTAAATTTAAGATAGGATTTTGCTAATTGTGCAGGCTGACTCCGGCCTTGAACTTTCCATCCCCCTGCTTCAGCCTCCTGAGTTGCCAGGATTACAGGCATGTTCCATAGAGCTGAGCCTTGTTTTGATTGCTGTAAATTTGTAATATACTATAAAACCAGGAAGTCTAATGATTTTAGCTTTGTTCTTCTTGCTCAAAATTATGTTATTTGAGGTCTTTATGGTTCCATATGAATCTTTGGATTGTTTTTTCTTCCTAGGAAAACATGCCATTGGGATTTTGAATGGTTTGCTTTGTAAATTGCTTTGGAAGTTTGAAGATTTTAACAATATTAATTCTTCTAATTCATACACACAGATGTCTTTCCATTATTTATTCATGTCTTCGGTTTCTTTCATCTGTATTTTATAGTTTTAAGTGTACAAGCCTTGGGCTTGCTAGTGTCATTACTTTTGATGTTATAGTGAATGAGATCATTTAAAAAAATTAATCTACACTTATTATTATATTAAAAACATGCAATGGTTTGATAATAAAAAGGCTGCTTATAGACTACTGTTATGTTAAACTTCTCTTTCAGGATGTTAAGTCCTTAGAACTTAGATTTTCCCCAGAAAAAGTTTAATGAAAATATCAATTATTTTTCAGACTTGATAGCTGCTGTTTCAAAGATGATTTGACATAAATACAAATTAAAAACAACAACAACAACAAAAGACACACAGTGAGTGTCTCTGGACCACACTGTGTGTCTTTGGAACACAGTGAGTTGCCCTTACTTCAGCATATATCCACATTTTAGTTTGTAGTGGTCCTGAACAGAAAGTGGAAAACATGTTAGTATGCTGGGAGGCCAAGCCCACCAACTCTGGGACCCTCTGCTCACATGGAGCTCCTTCTTGGTCTATGCCAGGGTCTGCGGGGCCACAGGACTATAACCTTTGTCCATACTGGATCACATTCTTCTTGTTCAGCTGTCAGATTCTATACTAGATCTATACTAGATGGATGACTGACAGGCCTGTTCAAAGCTTTCAGTTTGTGAATTTGCACATACATTGCAAGTATTCTACCACTAAACTGCATCCCTAGCCCATTTTTTATTTTTTATTTTGAGTCAGGGTTTCCTTAAGTTATACAGGCTGCCTCTGGCCTCAAACTTCTGATCCCTCTGCCTCTGTCTCCTAAGTTGTTAGGATAAGGTGTGCTACCGTGCCCAGCTTTTTAAAAAATTTATTTATTTATTTTTTATTAATTGCTGTAACACTGTCCTTGGAGCAGTGAGGTAGTTCCATATTTTCTTTAGACATCATTAAGCCCTGAAGCTCTTACAGGACAATTTTGGTGCTATATGAATTCTGCCATTTTTGGTAGCACCAGTATGTCCCTTCAGGAGAAGGATGAGGCAATCCACTCCTGAAGCAATCCCAAAACAATCAGCCATTGAAAACCCTATGAGGGTTGCTATGAGTTGGACCCAACTCGACAGGCCCTAACAACAACAATATGGCCCTTGGGTCTACCACCCTATTAGAACTCCATTCATATTAATTTTTATTACAAATCTTACAAAGAGGAGGATGCTTCTGGGTATTTAAGTCCATGTTCTATTTTAAGGCCATATATTTTGCTTTTATAAATTGTTCTTGGTGGCCCAATTATCATCTCTCTGGATCTTGTGTCGTGTCTTCCTCATCTTGTAGGTCCCAGCCAATTGTGACATCTCCTGTTCTTTTCTGGCCTTCTTAGTTCTTCCAACAGTTGGAAATTTTGAGCAACTTTTACTTCCAAGCTTGTGTTGCTGCTCAAAGACTTTTGGAAAGTTCATTGTTAACGTATAGAAATGCTACTGATTTTCCTTTCACTTGAGGTACTTCTGACAAATGCATATACTTGGGTAACTCAGACACCTATCAAGACATAGAATGTTGCCTTTATTCCAGAGAATTCTCTCAGTCCTTTTTTCAGTCAGTCCTTGTCGCCATTGCCCCAGAGGCACCCATTGTTCTAACTTTTTTCTACCATAGGTTAGTTTTACCTATCTTAGAATTTCACATAAGTGAAGTCACATTCTCTGTACTCATTTGTATAAGATATTTTTCACTCAGTATGTTTTTGAGAGTTATTCATATTGTATTATTGGTAATTTATTCCTTCATATTGCTGAATAGTGTCTGTTATATGTGTATACTGCAGTTTAAAAATATCTGTTCATCTATGGATGAATATCTAGGCTATCTCAAATTTTTGGTTATTATGACTAGAGCTCCTATGAATATTTCTGTACAATTTTATTCTGTGGATATGCATTTTCATTTTTCTTGGGTAAATATCTAAGTTTAGAATTTTTGAGTTGTAAGGGAGGTGTATGTCTAGTTGTAAAAGAAACTGCCTGGTATTTCCCCCAAATGGTTGTACCATTTTATATTTCTGCCAACAGTGTAGGAGAGATCCAGTGGAGACAATTTATTCTAACAGTTGGTCTTGTCAGTTGTAAGGATTAATCTTCATTGTCAACTTTATTGGATTGAGAAATGCATAGGAGATTAGTAAAGCACACCTCTTAGTGTACCTGTGAGAGTGTTTCCAGAAAGGATTAACTAAAGGAGGGTGAACTACCTTTAATGTGGGTGGCACCATTCCATAGGCTAGGGGCCTGGAAGGAGTATGAGTGGAAAAGGAAAAAGTCTGCTAATATGGCATTTTTTCTTCCTGCTTTCTGGCTGCCATGAGATAAACAGCCTCCTCCCCATATTCCTGCTACCATGATGTTCTGCCTCCTCTCTGGCCTCCAGTAATGAAGCAGATTGCTGTGCACTGAAATCTCTGAAGCCAGGAGCCAAACAAACCTTTATTCCTGTAGGTCTTTTTCCTCACCTATTTGTCACATAGAAGAAAAGTCTGATTAACACATCAGTCTTATCCCAATACTTACCATTGCCAATCTTTTAAATTTTAGGCATTATGGTGAATGTGTATATAGTATAGTTAGTATCTTAATTTTGTATAAAAGTAGTTATTTATATCAGAGTAAATACATATAAGGGCTGGGATTTAGCTCAGTGGGTAGAGCGCTGCACTGCAGTCTCTGAGGTCCCGAGTTCAATTCCCAGCACTGCAAAAAAATGGGAGAAGGACCTGGCAACCCACTCCCAAGGCAATCCCGAAACAGTCAGCCATTGAAAACCCTATGAGGGTTGCTATGAGTCGGATACTGACTCGACGGCACCTAACAACAACAACAACAACAACAACAACAACAACAACAAATACATATATAAATTAACTTACATTCTAAAGATATTTACTTATCAATCAATTTTGTTTACACATTTATAGGTTTTATTATAACCTTATAACCTTTCTAGCACTAGATATCGTGTGTGCATGGGCATGGTCTATATTTTCACAATCAGTGGACCTTCTGAGTATAAGTTTTTAAAAATCAGTTCTGGTTAAAAGTTCAAAAAATGCTATAATCCAGTACACATGTCCAACTTGGTCTAGGTACTGTGTAATTTTGTAAGATATTTTCATTCTCTTTGCCGTATCCTATAATTGCTCTCCATCCCAAGGCTGCTGTGAGTTGCCCTTCAAAGTAATGCTGGGAGCTACTTTTGCTAGCCAGGACATTGCTGCATAATATGTTCAATGTCATTTTACTGGAGCAGAAAGTTAGTATAGTCTACTTGATACCAGGCCCTTATATCTACCAAAAGGAAATTTTGTTATTAAATAATCCAGTTGCCATTAATAAGGTCTGATTCTTTTGCATTGAAATTTTCAAATGATCTCTTTTATTCCTGGCACACTTACATACCTAATTGTCAAGTTTTATTTATGATCCTTGTTACTCTCTGTTTAATTGAGTTAGTGGTTATAGCTGACTCATAAACCCATAAAACCCTTCAGTGGTAAACTAATTAGCCACTGCACCTGCCCTCTAAATAATTAACATTGTTCATCCTAGCAATAAGCACAGGAGTTATTAAAAGTTACCTTACCATTCAGTTATCTAAAACAGAAGCTGCCAGATTTTTGGATCATGATCCAGAGTAAGAAGTGAATTTCTTAGGCCATTCCATGAGTCTCAATCTTTCTGTACGTCTGTATCTCCCCCTTTCTCTCTCACTCTCTCTTGCTCTCTCTCTCTCTCATACACACACTCACACACACACACACATGCACACACACACAGAGGCACACACAGACACATATCTTACTATCTTAACAGATGGACTTTGGTATTTTCTATTCTAGTCTATATATACTCTTTTTCAGTTAACATAGTGTCATCCTAAAGAGGTTTTACTGCCCATGAACGGATTGCAACAGAATTTAAAAAGCAAAACACTGACTTAAGAAAATTTATACACTGAAAGAGAAATTTAAAAAGAATCAATAAAATTTTCTTTCAAAATTAGAACTTACTTGTTTCCTTCACCATTGTACACCCATTTAGTTGTGCCAATTCCTTCATAGTTGGAAGCCCAGTAGTAAATACAGGCATTAATGTGCAAAATAAACAGCAAGTATCCAGTTGTGCGAATGACTCTGTCAGAGAATAAAGTAAGGATTCAGGTTGTTTCTTGAATATAGCCTATTTTAACATTTTCTTTTCCTCTAACTCCTCACTGAACTATCTTGTTTTAAATTTGCCAACTGTTAGCTCTCATTAGTCCAGTAGAAAGTGATGGTGCCATTGTCTGTTGTCTGACTGCACTATCTTTACTGGGACTGACAGAGTGTTAAAAAAAAAAACAAACTTCCTTTCTTTTCACAGATGGTGTGAGTCAACTCTGGGAAAGACGGGCCTCAAGGGTCACCTCTCCATTTTGAGTCTCATAAAATACGCCATGCTAATTTAACTGTATATCTCTGAAAAGCCTGTGGGACTTTATGCTATGATGAACTGTGACTAGAGGTCTCTGTGCAAGTGAAGTTCAGAACAGCAAACAAGTGAAATTTAGATTACAAATGAATTGTCATGAGAGAGATGTAAAGTAGACTGGCAAGAGATCATATTTGTTGATACTTGTTTTGACTAAAGCAGCTCATAATTTTTATTTCTCAGCCCAAAATTCTTTTAAAATCTGATATTTCATACTTTTATCTCACTTGAAATATCCAGATCTGCTTTAGAACATACCCTTATATTTGACAGAGACAAAACCTGAAATTATCCCTGTTTCTTGAATTGGGTGTCCATTTTCTTCCAAATACTGCCTAAAATGTTGTATCATTACTTCCTCCTTTTCCTCCAAGTATATAGGTTGTACATTACCTGTAGACATATGCTTTCTTCATTACAGACTCTAGGTGATGATTAAATTCAAAAAATGAGGTATACTATGTAGAAAATAAGCAAAAGAAATATAAAGGTATGTTAGTCTTAGATACATCCATTTAGAATTAAACCTATATGAAATAGATTTTATTTGTTACTGGAAATAATTTTATGCATGTCTTTTATTTATTTATTCTTATTTAAAAAATCTAGATCTGTTTAGTGGTATTTTACTTGGGGAAGTACATTTTAGCATGGTACCAAGCTTCCAGAGATTCTTGCTTTACTTTATTTCTACCCTCTAGTTATAGTCTTATATGTAATGCTTATTGAAAATCAATCATGTTTTTCTTTTTAAAGAATGAAGTAGAACTCTACTTCACAATAATAAAAGTCACACTCCTAAAAACATAAGTGAAAGAGGAAATGTATAATCTAATATGTTGAAGTCATGGATAGGTACATCTTGGGCTAAATACTGTCGTTATTTTTAAACAAGATGCATTAAATGTACATTTGTTTCAACAAAACTTAAAAGTCCACTAAGTAGTTGGTGTTAGCTAGCTAATTTTTTGACATTTTCCAAAGATACAGTGAGTTTATGTGATCTAATCCAAATAGAGTTGCTATTTTCCTTAAGGGATTTCCTTGCTTATTTCTACTTTTATCTCAATTCTTACTACATGCATGCACTCCTACCCCTACTTCCCCTTCCTCCTTCTTTACTATAGGCAATGTAACACAGGAGTAAGATTGTGAACCAAGAGCCAAATGCCAGTGCTACCTATCTTGGCCACTTAATATGTGACCTTGAAAAAGTCTCTTACTATTTCTGTACCTGGGTTCCTCTTCTGTAAAGTGGATAGAATAAGAGAATACGCCTTCTAAAAGGGTTGTGTGCAAACATGAGTTAATATATTTAAGGTACTTGGAATTGTAGGAACTTGTAGACAGAGGAGACCTAAGAGAATACTTAGTTCAAAATTTCATGCAATATAAGCATGACTGCCATGGAACATTTGGAATTAAAAACAGTATATGTGATAGCAATAACTTTTAAACTAGAAATATTCACTAATGAGTTGTTTTACTTCCAGAATCTTGAGTAAGAAAATATTCCTCAAATGCTCAGATTATGATAATTTCAATTTGTGGTAAACTGCTTATTGTGCTCTTAATAGAAGTTTGCACAAAGGGGCAATGTTTTAAAATTTAGCTGAAGTGTTCATAACAGAGAAAATTTATATTCTTAATTTGTTTTCCCATTTGTGACTCAGAGACACACAGATGATAAATTTTTATCCTAGAGAACTGCCCATTTGAATAACACCCTTATAAATAAGTGAAATATAAGACTATAAGGCTAGGAAGGAAAATCAGTGTTGACTTTCATAATATCCTATATTTAAAAAAAGACTTCTAGATATAGAAGGCTTTCCAACATCTTAGTTATACAGAGAAAGGGCATGAATAGGTAGTATTTTATAAACTTTTATTATAATCCAGGTAAACTTTCAAATCCATAGGAATCTGAAACTTTCTGAAACTCAATCACTTTGAACAAGTGCCTCATGAAAACTTCCATGTGAAATTAGACATTTGATGAGGCAGAGCCCAATGCTAGATCACTTGGAATGTTGTGCTCTGCCTCCCAGAAGCCTCTGGTGTTGTCTTGAGGTGTATGGAAACATGGGTTAAGGATCCTTTTAACTTGGAAAAATCATGAGCACGGAAGGAAAGCTCCTTCTGTCTGACATTTGTCTGCTAATCTGATGATAGCACTATATTTGGTGTCAGATAATGTGATAGAGTTTAGATGCACCCCCCTCAGCATTGTGTCTGAATAGATTTTTTTCACCACACTAACTCTGATTTTCCTCATCATTAAAATGAAGTCATTGGGAAAAATAAATGAAATAAAACATATAGTTTTAACAGTGCATAAGCATTAGTATGCATTCAACAAATGGAAGCTGCTGCTATTATTGTTGCTGGGATCCACCACCATTGCCAGGTTATATTATCTTGTCTTCTCAAGATGCAAAAAGGGTAATTTATAAATTTATTTCAAATTTATAGAAATTTTTGTGTTCCTTTTAAAGAGACTGTTTTTTGGAAATATAGGTTATCGTTCTTAAATATTTATATAAAATTTTAAACTCTGAATCTCTTTAAATTCTTTTTAGAAACCTAACAGAGCTATGAGTTATGAAATATTTATGGCTTAGAATCTTTTTGAATAGTAAAACATTTACATAGTTCAAAATAATGTGAAGTACATACCTTTATAAACCTCATTTTAACTCTTGCCTCCATCCATCCTGATCTGCCTTCCTATATTCTTTGGGTATTTATGTAAATATGGAAAATTGAATCTCCTTTCTGTTTTATATGTTAGCATTATTCTATAAATTATTCTGTATCTAGCTTTTTTTCCTTTTACTTAGCAATTTATCTTGGAGGTCTTTCCATATTAGTACATAGAAAATTTACTCTTTTAAAAAAATTGCAAAGTATTCTATTATGTAGAAATATCTTAGGGTATTTAAGTACTTCCCTCTTGAAAAGTATTTTAGTTGTATCCATGTATGTAAATAATTTTGCAATGAAGAAGCATGTTTGCATTGTTTCTAGGAGTATAGTATTTTAGATGAATGAGGTAACTTAGAAGTTACCTCTAAGTCCCTCATTTTATAGCCCAATATTTCAGACATTCAATAATTGTCTGATAAAAAGTACAAATGGAAAAAAATTAAAAATTACAAAATATTCACTTGTAATTATAGTTATATTTAGAAGTACAAAAGCATTCCTATTTTAGATTATAAAAATACCTGTTATGCGATATAGAATAAAGGAACCAGGAACAATTTCTGTCAGAAGCAATGGCATTTTTCTGTCATTTATTTAAAAAAATTCATAGCATTGACAAGGACAGAAAAATAAAGAATATTAGTAACTTTAGGATATTTTAAATTACTTCAAGATATCCATTTCTAAAAGGAGAAGGCAATTAAATATAGTTATCTTACCTTTAATATCCTGTTTGTTCTAAGTACTGGATTAAACCCAAAGAAGAGATAAAATACATCCAGTGGTATTACAGATGCGACATCCAACTGTTGGAAGAACATACTCATAATTATGTTGTGTTTACATGCTATTTGGGGCCTGGATGGATTTATACGAATGTATACAAAAGTTGCCCAGTGACAATGAATTTGTATAATCCAAAATTGCCTTCAGTTTAATTGCCTTCATTGCGCCATTGAAAGTCATGTTAGTGCCACAAAAACAACACTATTTCATAGCCCACTTCCAGTGTATTTCGTTACCACTTTCATGAATCTGATCTCTTTTTAGAGATTTGCTGGGATTTTTGTTGAGTTGTCACATATATTTCAGTGAGGGCCTGGCAATGAATGTTAAAATACATTTCAATTGTTTTTTTTAAACATGAGGTTCTAGAAGTAAAAAACAAATTCATTTATGATTTGTTTGAAACATCGCACATTCGTTTCAGTGACAAATTGTTATGTTTCACTAATTCTCCAGTGTTCAGAGTGGATTATCTTGTGGGTCCTCTACCTTCAACATTTTCTCCTGTTGTCTCCTTTGGACTGTTTTGCTACCAATAAACTGCTATGAAAGTTTCTATCAGGGATAGTGCAGACTAAGATTAAATCAGTTCTGTTTACAATTAATCAGCAACTCCAATAGGGGGAGGTGCTTAAAGTGTTATGCTATTGTAGCTAAAAATATACATTTTAAAATTTATCAAGTATTTATATTATTCTGGCTTTCTTTTATGCTGATGATTATGAAATGATAACATCATACTTGCCTACTTTCCTGATTGCAATAACAATAAGAAATTCTCTTATTTAAAATAATTACTTTCACCTTTTTGGTCTTTGTTGAGATGAGATAATACTTTAATTTTAAATATCCTCTACAAAAAATGCCTGCAGCCATAGCCCTGTGGCATTTGATCCTGTCAGATCTCAGAAGCTAAGCAGGGTCGGGCCTGGTTAGTACCTGGATGGGAGACCACCTGGGAACACCAGAAGCTGTAGGCTTGGGAGAAGGACCTGGCAACTCCCTCCCAAAAATTAATCTACCATTGAAAACCCTATGAACAGCAGAGAAGCACTGACAATAGTGTTTCCCCTGTTGTACAGAGAGTTGCTATGAGTCGGATACCGACTTGACGGCACCTAACAACAACAACAACTACAAAAAATGATGTCATTGTTTTAATTTAATTCTTTTTGTACTTTTCCTTTCTCTGTATGGAGAGTTTTTGGCACAGATTGCTATGATAACCTGCTATAAGAAGTGACTTTGTATACTGGACTGGTGGTGGTAATATGAAAACAGTCGTGGCTTATTTTGGGGGTTTGTCTCTTGGATCTTAATAGTGGCCTGGAACTCCTCTGAAAATGCTGCTATAGAGGGAAAAGAGCTTGGAGAAATACCTAAGACATGCCTTAATGTAAAGACATTACTTTTATATATTTCTCATTTTAAAATAATGAGACTTTCTGGTTTTATAAGAAAAGAAATCAGCATTATTTGTGATAGTTTTTTGACTAAAATGCTCTTAGCAGTCTTGTTGTTGTTAGGTGCTGTAGAGTTGGGTCCTCTGAGTCTCAATACTGTGAAAAGAGGGGAATGATGGAGATAGTTGAGCCTCATAGTAATGTAAGAATAATATTCTGTTCTCCATTGTAACTTAGCAAAGACCATTTTTAAAAAAAATTAAAAATGGTGGTGTTCATTTAAATTTATTGCAAGGTGGTTTGCATTTTGGGAGCCCTTGCGACTCTACAGAGTCCTTGGAAGACCAGACCAGTTGTCAGTACACTTAAAATTAAGTCGTGAGACAGTGCTCAGTGTACATTAATGTTAATTTCTTTGTGAGAAAAAACATTTATAATGACAGTTGAAAAGGAACAGAAGTGAAAAACAGCAATCAATTATTTAGTCAGATGGGTTTTTTTGTTGTGGGAGCACTTGATTGCTGGTGTATTTTGTGTGCTGTATAACTACAAAATAGTTACATTTTGTATCAATTCAAAACCAAAGCTGGTAACAGTATTTTGCTATTGTGCCAGTGAATACTTATAGAGCCCCATTAAATGTAACTGCACAGAGAACATCAAATACAGGGGAAGCAGTTAAATAAACTGCATTTCACCTCTAGATTGACCACTGTTAAGTGGGCGGACCTGTTGTGGGTTTCAGACCTTGACTGATAGCCACCTGGCTTAGCTTCTTTGATTCCTAATGCTTGGCATTTAATAACTATGTGTATCTCCAGTACTGTGTTTGTTTTAGAAATAATTGTATTTGAAGAAAAAAAAAAAAAAAGAGAGAGAAGAATATTTATTCACTAGACAGAAGTGACTTGATATTTTTGTATATAATACTCAGATTTTAGATGCATATGTGTATTTTTAATTTTTTTAAAATCAAAAGTAGAGTTATCTGCCTGCTAGTTCTAAATAGCTTGTTTCATAACATTTTCTGCCCTATTAAATAACCCATTATCTTGTATTTCAAAAAAAAAAATAATAATTACTTTCATTAAATTTTGTGTGATCTATTAAAAGTATGTTGAAAATTTCAAGCTATCTTAGTGAGGCCCTGCGCCACACATCTGTAATCCCCAGAAACCTGGGAAGTGGAAGCAGCAGGAGATTGAGTTCAAGATCAGAGGCAGTTTGTGCAACTTAGTGAAACCCTGTCTCAAAAATTAAAAAGGGGGGGGGCTTGATGTGCAGCTCAGTGATATAGTACTTGCCTAACATGCATGAGGCCCTGAATTCAACCTCCAATTATATAAAAGAAAAAAATTTTTTAAGGCTTTCTTAAGAGCACTTTGTTGTTGTTGGGTGCCATGGAGTCAAGTCCAACTCATAGTTGACCCTCATAGGGTTTTCAATGGCTGACTGTTTCAGGACTGCCTTGGGAGTGGGTTGCCAAATCCTTCTCCCATTTTGCGGTGCTGGGAATTGAACTCAGGACCTCAGAGACTGCAGAGCAGCGCTCTACCAACTGAGCTAAATCCCAGCCCTAAGAGCACTTAGGAGCATATTATTAAGCTATGCATATGAAATTAAGATTTGGGGAAGTTAATTGTGTTATAGAATTTCAAAGCAAATTAGCATAGAACAGAAATGAAACTTGTAATTTGGATCAACCAGATTGATTATTGTAAATAAATTACTAAAGGTATTCGTTTATAAGTTGCATCATATCATCAAACCTCATTGATTTTACCCTACACGTATTGATCCTTGTAACAAGCTGAGAGGTATGCAAATTTTTTAAAAATAATTTCTACAAATAATAAAACAGGAGCATGGGACTGTTGACTTGTCTAATACTATCCCAGAACGATGGTTTCTGGCTCAGATTATGGTATTTTTACTTGATATCTATCCAGTTGCTCAACTCCTCATTTGACTTCACTATGCAGTCATTTTTAATCTTAACCTTTTGGCATGCATTTGTGTAGACGGAGGTGATTTATTTCTCATTGAATTATAGAGATCTGAATTGAATAAGTATTGACCAACACTAAACTCTGTATGGGAGAAGGACGTGGCACCCCACTCCTGAAACTATCCTGAAACACTCAGCCATTGCAAACCCTATGAGTGTCACTATGAGTCAGACCTGACTTGATGACACTTAACAACAACAAGCTCTGTATAATTTTTGAGTTGAAATAAGAGTAAGATACTACTTTTGTCTATAAGAAGTTAATAATCTAATAGTAGGATAACCAAGCACAGAAATAACTATAATGTAATGCCCTAAGACAGGCAGGATGTGCTAAAGGAATTCAAAAGCAAGAGTGACCACAATTAAATAAATGTAAAAATTTACATTTACAAACAAAATTAATATATGAACTAAATTTAGCCCATATTGAAGCTCAAAAAAATGGATTAAGAGTTCATGATAAGCTTTGTGGCTTTTACAGAGTATTCATTGTCTTTTAGAATTCATTGAGGTAATAGATTTTTTATGAGTATGTGAGTCAGACTCGGATGGCACCTAATAACAAGTATTGGTGATTGTTTTTTTTTTTTTTTTTTTTTTTACAAAGAAAATTAGTTGGACATAAAAAGCAAATTGGGGTATTAATCACTGTAGGTATTTTATGGGGACAATTTGGGACCTAACCCCAGATTTGCACTTAACAAAATTTGAGGCAATTAAATTATTGTTGTTGAAGTGGGAGCCTGGAGTTCATGCATACATATTGGATAACTTTGGATAACTCCCAATCTCTGCTTATTTCTCAGAGTTAGGAAGAAATATAAAAGATAAGAAAGTACTTTGTAAGCGATTAAGGGTGATAAAAAAGATTATATTGTTATTTGAGAAAATGAAGGTGCCATGTTATTTAAATAATTGTTTCCTTTCTATTTTAAATGTTTCATATATTAACAAGAAAGAAACAGGAGTAGAAGTAATTTTTTCGACTTTTATAGCATCTTGCTACGTAAACTGGAGACTAGAATTCTGGATAGGAGACAAGGTACATCCCATGCTCCTTTATTGATATTTAAATTGGAATTTAAATGTAGATAGTTCCTTATCTTGGTTTGCTTAATAAAGGCCTGCAGCCATACCACTGTGGCCTCAGATCCTATCAGCTCTCGAAAGCAAGCTAAGCAGGGTTAGGCCTGGTTAGTACTTGGATGGGATACCACCTGGGAACACCAGGTGTTGTAGGCTTGGGAGAAGGACCCGGCAACCCCCCTCCCCACACACACAAAAATAGAAGCAAAAAAAAAAAAAAAAAAAAAAAAAAAAAAAAAAAAAAAAAAAAAAAAAAAAAAAATATATATATATATATATATATATATATATATATATATATATATCAGGCATTGAAAACCAACCCTATGAATAGCAGAGAAGCACTAACAATACTGTCTCCCCTTATCACAGGGTCCCTGTGAGTTGGACATTGACTCCACAGCACCTAACAACAACAGCAACAACATTAAAGACCTCTATATTGAATTACCTATTTGCACATACAAGGGAAAATATCATGAAATCACTGAGAATCAAATGCTTTAAGTCTGCCATTGCTTAATAAAACCTTATTTACATGAACTTTGTTACAAAGAAAGATTATTTGTAGAAATGGGACTTAAAGTAAAAATGGTAATGGATTACTTGAATGTTTTTGAGATTATTTATAAATCACCTACCCAAAATTTTGTAGAACTCCTGTAGTGTCTCTTTAGCTCATTTGGATCCACCTGCAATATATTTATACTTCAATTAATTTTAGCCAATTTCATTAATTATTTTCTCACTTTTTTCTTTATATTTGTAGTCTACTGGTTTCTTCCAACCTTGGCCTATACACATGTTCTGTCCTCTCACATTTTAAAACAAAAAACCTTCCATGGCTTTTGTTTTCTTTTTGTTATTGCTGTACTGTTTGTCATAGTGGAGATTCTTTATTCTCTCATTACTGTATTCTACCTTCTTCCCTCACATTCATCCTTAATCTGTGGCCATACAGTGGTAATTTAGCTTCTTCCCACTTCTCTCATCACACCAAAAGTAACAGCACAAAGTCCACAAATAACCTCCTAATCATCACACCCATGGAACCCTTTCTAGCGATTAGCACCTTGTTATGCATTCACCATATTTTGAAATGATATATATATTTCATAGGTCCTTTATTTAAAATCAGTCTACTTGATTAGGTAGTAATGTATCTGAGGACAGGGTTTATTTTGGATACAAATACTTCTTGAGATATACTCAGAGCCCAGTAAATATTGAGTGGATGAATAGATGAAGGAAAGAAGAGACGAATAAAAAATTTTCAAGCATCTGATGTACTTTGGAAAAATTTTGTCCTTGAAATTTTCTCTTTTCAAAGAAGCAGTAATGCTACCCTTGGTAGCATTTTACTTCAGGTTCAACTCTTTGTTGTCCTTCTTGGACTCTTGAGCTAGCCATTAAAAAGATAGCACCCTCCAAAATTTGTTCTCTTTTTTGACTTTATGCTTACTTCCTGGAAGATCTCATGTACTTTTATAGTTCCAAAACCAATCATATATAGATACCAAATCTCTATCTCATATCACTTTCTTTTTGTGTGTGTTCTTTTTTATTATTATTTATAAATGTTGATGGGGTTCAGAGTAATAAGTAATTTGCTACATCCAGTGGACAACTATTAAATCAGTTTTGTTTATGCATTCACCACTGTACATATTTCACAGAACATTATAAGCTAAAGAAGAAAAGAAAAAGTCAAAATTTTAATTAACATGCAATGAGAATCATATGTAATCACAGGTATAACTCATATCACTTTCAAGAACTGTTTACACCAATCTGAATTCATCATCATTCCCCATTCCTGGTAAGCCTAGTTGTGATCCTCCTCTGGCTACTGTGTATACTATGAACATCCTTACCTATGTGGATTAATGATGTTAGATAACTCTCTGTCCCTAAACCCTCATCCAACCAGCAACCAAGTTCTACAGATTGTTTTTCCTAAAATGTTCCTGTGTCCATTCTCTCCTCTTGGAGATACTCTGCCTGACTTGTCTTGCTTCCTTCTATCCATTCTACAATGGGAAGCAGATGATCTCTATAAATCAAAATATATAAGAATCCTTATTTATGTCAAATTCTATGACTCTACTTGATTTAAGGAAAAAAGAAAGCCTCACACTTTCTTTTGTGGTACACAATGGTAGTTTTCTCTGTCTCTCTTGAGTCTTGTAGCATCTTATACCCATTCTATTTAAGAGTTCCTCAAATTTGTCAAGAGTTTCTCACCCTTAACACCTTTGCCTAAGTTGTTTCCAGACCTCAGAACTATGTTTCCTTTTTCTTTTTTTAAACTTATTTATTTATTTATTTATTTATTTATTTATTTTTGTAGTACTAGGAGGCTGAACTCAGGGCCTTGTGTGTACTTTGCAAATGCTTCTACCACTGAGCTCAACCCTCAGCTCCTTTTTAAACTTTTTGTCTCTGGCTTCAAACCTGCTTGCCAGATGAGTAGAGAGGCATTTAACATTAATGTTTGTATTCAGACATAAAAGAATTAATACTAACATTGACCGTATATTCATATGTTCCTATTATATGTAAGAAGAAATTTTTTATATATCCTTGATTAGTTGATTGAAGTATTACCACTTGGACATATGAAAGCAGTGTTGTCTAACAATTACCATCCACACTGTTTAAGTTCAGAAATTTTAAACTTCTACTGAGTAATGGTCTGCAGCTGTACCACTGTGGCATCTGATCCCATCAGATCTTGGAAGCTAAGGAGGGTCAGGGCTGGTTAGTGCTTGGATGGGAAAGTGCCTGGAAACAGCAGGTGTTGTAGGCTTGGGAGACTGACCTGGCAACCCACTCCCAAAAAACAATCAGCCATTTGAAAACTCTATGAATAGCAGAGAAGCACTGACAATAGTGTTTCATCTGTTGTATGTAGGGTTGCTATGAGTTGGACACCAGCTCGATAGCACCTAACAATAACTGAGTAATATTAAAGATAGGTTAGTAAACTCCCCAATTCCTGCTGTGTCTCCTACTTTTGACTATAATTTTTATACTCTCCCCACACTAAACTTTATAGTAATATATTAGAAAAGGTATAAAACATGCTCTTTTTTTTTTTTCTCCGTACTTAGGGGTTGAACCCAGGGCCTTACACGTAATTTGCAAGTGCTGTATCACTGGGTTGTACCGTAGGACCATTATTTATTTTTTAATCATGAGACAGGGTCTCATCAAGTTACACAGGCCTCTGACCTTGAACCTGTGATCCTATGCCTCTGCCTCCCAACTTGCTGGGATTACAGGTGTGCACCACTGTGTCTGGCTAAGACATGCCCATTTAATGATTTGTACAGTGAAATAAAATGACTTACTGACTGTAGGTAGATATAGACAGGTTTACCCTGACAGCCTTATAAATCATGTGTCAAGCTTGAGTAAAATCAGTCAGCTCCTTCAAAACTTGTATGGGACAAGCCAGGCGTGGTGGCACACGCCTATAATCCCAGTGGCTCTGGAGGCAGAGGCAGGAGGATCTCAAGTTCGAGACCAGCAACAGTCTGCATAATTTAGTGAGACCTTGTCTCAAACAGTAAAAAGAGAAATCGTCTGGGGGTGCAGCTCAGTGGTCCTGCACTTGTAAAGCATGCAAGCACTAGGCCCTGGGTTCAACCCCCAGTACCACAAAAAAACAAAACAAAACAAAACTTGTATGGGACAAACAGATGTAGTTCAAATGGTAACTCATTAAATTAAAATACTACACCCTCCTTCTACCCAGGAAGAATTTTTTTTTTTAGCACATTTATCCTTTTACTTTCAGAGTTGTCTAGGATCCTGTGATTGAATGAATGTACATGCAACTAAAACTTGCTAGATTAAATGAAAGTGCTATCTAGTGACTTTAAAATCCCTCTTCCTTAGAGCACTAAATAAATTTGGCATCATTAGCCTTATGAGGATCAGCATGCTTACCAATAACAATTACGCACTTATTTTTAAAATGTCACCCTATTTAATTCTCTCTCTCTTTTAAGCCTCCTCATTATGCAGGCAACATTTCTTCAGGGAAGGCTTACTTTAGCAAGGATATGCTAATTGCCCCTAAATCCTTTTCTAACAGACAGTTTTTGAAGAAGCTCTACTCAAATGTTAGTGTTTTTACTCATTCACCTCCTCTGATAAACATTTCTGCAATTTTACATAGAAGAAACAGAAGTACTTCAAAAAGAATATCATCTAGAATAATTGTAATGCAGATAAAATAATTAATTAAGGAAAGAAAATCCTTGAACTAATATTACCATTCATCTACTCCTATCTTAGCCTGCAGCCATAGCCCTGTGGCATCTGATCCCATCAGATCTAGGAAGCTAAGCAGGGTCAGGCCTGGTTAGTACCTGGATGGGAGACCACCTGGGAACACCAGAAGCTGTAGGCTTGGGAGAAGGACTGGGCAACCCCCTCCCAAAAATCAATCTGCCATTGAAAACCCTATGAACAGCAGAGAAGCACTGACAATAGTGTTTCCCCTGTTGTGCAGAGGATCGCTATGAGTGGGATACTGACTCGAGGGCACCAAACAACAACAAAAACTTCTATCTTTAGTATACTCATTAAGTTCCTAGGTTAGATAGGAAAATGAATCAAATGCTGTCCCTCCTTTCAAAAAACTTAAATATCAGATAAGAAAGAGCTACATGTATAAATAGGAGACAAGAAACAAAAGTGTGTGGATATCTGTTCATTGCATTCATTCAGCAATTTACTGCGCATCTTCTACACTATCTTTTTAATCTTTATTATAGGTCTATGTGGTAGATAGCATTCCTACTTTACAGATAAAAAAGAAAATTGTCAGGAAAAGAGTTAATTTATTTTCTTCAAATAATGCTGTCAGTAAATTTCAGAAGTGAAAATTGACTCTAGTTTGTTTGTTTCTACTACACCATAGTTAGCCTAATTCTTACTTAACAGAAACATGACTAACATATCTGGAGGACAGTGAAGGGAGTAGTTAATTTTATTCAGGTCAGTTTATGCAAAGGAATTATAAGTATTATTAAGTGCCAAAAACAGTTGACTTTAAAGGAAGGTCTAACTGACTTTGTCACTAGATGGCATTAATATTTCGACGGATCTTTGTGATTGGTAGGTTTAGTTACCAAGAGTTGTAGATGTGAGAGCCTTATATCTAAATATTACCTACTACCATTTCCAACTTTATTTCTTCCATGTAAAGGAGAAGTTACATACAGGAAACATTTTTTTGGTTATTGGGCCTCTGTGTAGCACCACTTTCAAGAAATATATTGTAAATAAAATGTGGAAAATGTGCAAACCTTCCTGATTCTCTGTATTGTGGCTGTTAGGACTTCAATATGTTGTCTGTTACTCATTTGTTTTTCCTCAGATGAGGAAATTATTCCTGTAGAATTAATATTTCCATTTTCCGATCCTGATGTAGTAAGTCTTTATTAAGTGAATTCATATGTACATACATTAAGTAGGTAGTTATGCCTACCAGGTAATGTAGGTAGTTAATAAATATTTGTTGAATAAATGAATGAATGCTTTGGTGGTGCACACCAAAGGTAACATGGGTAGATAAATCTAGTGAGACCTCCAGATGAGGGACTCTGTACATAGTCTTTGTACCAAAATGTAATCAAGTTTCAGAGGCTAAAGCTACCCATTCTAAATTAAGGAAACCATTAAACTTCTTTGGAATGAACAAAGCAATTAGCTCCTGCTCTGTCTTTGTAGCTTGTGATAATGCATTTTAAATAGAGCCTGTTGAGTGTGTTTTTACTGGTTATTTTTCTTGGTTTTAACACTCCATTGTGTGCAAAGACCTCTTAGAAAATTGAAAATAGAAGTCTCCCCTTACTGATTTTGTCATTTTCCATTTGTCAAACATTGATTTTCTCCCCCTTTGTGCATGTAATGGAGGTTGAAATTAGTGCTCTTTTTTGGTGTTGTTTACTTCTTATTTGTACCACATCATCATCATTCATCAAGCTGCCAGTGAGCTCTGAGGATAGTGCTGGTGAGTTAACTAATGCTCCAAAGTCTGCTCAAGGAATATTTTGAGTCAATTTCTGCCACAGTTTTGGCTTTTGCCTTTAGAATTTCTTTTGAGGAAAGATTGTGAATGGGGTGGTGGGGGGATGACTTTCCAGAAAATAAATTTTATATTAAGAAAGAAAAAATTAATCAAAGCTACCCTGTTTACCTTTTCAATAATGTAAGATCTGGAGAGTCAAAGGAAATATTCAGAAGACTAAGGAACCTACTGCTCTTTTCTGAAAATATGTATGAGCCTAAATTGTTACCAACTCAGTCAGTCTGCTCTTCCCTCTCTGGCCTTGGAGGGCATGTTCTGTGCAGGCCTTGCTGTGGCTTGTGAGAAGGTTGTTGTAGTGGGCATCAGTCAAGAAGGAAGCATTCTGCTGGTTAGCCAGAAAAGAGTCTGAGAAGCAGATGCTATATGCTGGGGGCATGTCCTTGTGAACACATATTTTTCTGTTTCTATTTTATATTAATTGGATTGACTGTGAAATTCTAATCCAGAAGATACTTTCTCTTAAGGGTAAGAATGCTGGTTTCTGAGGGAAACCACTGCATTTGGTCATGAGAAACCAGATATGATGAAGTGGGAAAGTCAAGAAGGAAAAGAAAATAGGTCACACGGTACCATATTCATTAAACATAAAGCAACTGTGGTAGTGTTCTCTGTGCTTGTGATTTGCACACATCAGCTCCCTCTCTGTGGCTTGACTCTCGATGGAGATCCTGAAGGCCCATTACAGGCTCAGTCCTTTCTAAGCACTTTCCAATAGCATATTTTGCAATGGTGCAAATCTGTGCAGCTCAGTATGGTAGCCACTAGCTACATGTGATTATTGAGCACTGGGAATATGGAGAGTAGCTGAGAAATTTGAATTTTTAATGCTATTTAATTGTAAATAATCAAAATTAAAACATGAATAAGACATACATGCCTAGTGGCCACAATCCTGGGTAGTACAGTGAATATATGCTGATTTAAAGGGTTGATAGCTTTGATTTTAAACTTAGGCTTTCACAAAGTATCCAGGTATAAAACTTTTGACTTGATTTTTGTACTACATTCAGGCACTGTGCTTGGTGCTCACTATAAAATGAAAAATAAGACATAGTCTGTGTCCTAAATTACAGTCTAGTACTTTCTCACAACACCAGGCTATTTCCTTAAAAGGCTGAATAGACTCTAATGAATGAAACAATACCTGTCTTATTTAAAAAGTACTGAAGTCAATGGAAGGCTATAATGTGAAGAAAACAATTGCTTCATAGATTATTCAAGACTTGATCACTAGAGTAATATATATTACATTGCTTTTACTTTTTGCATTGGTAACTTATACATTGTAAAGATATTACTTAGGTAAAATATGTGTATATTTCTGACATTTCAGACTCAAGTATTATCGAATTCTGAAAAACTTGCCAACTTGAACTGGAATGGTTTTAGAGGCCTGGCTTCACATCCTGGCTTACTGCTTTCTAGCTTTGTGCTTTGAGCAAGTCACCTGCTTCTTGCAAACCTAATTTGTTGTTGTTGTTAGGTGTGGTTGAGTAGGTATCCAACTCATAGTGACCCTATATACAACAGGAGAAACAGTACTGTTACTACTTCTCTGCTATTCATTGGGTTTTCAATGGCAGATTATTTTTCAGGAGTGAGTTGCTGGGTACTTTTCCTATGCCTACAGCATCTGGTGTTCCCAGGCGACCTATGCCTACAGCATCTGGTGTTCCCAGTCGGTCTCCCATCCAAGTACAAACCAGGCCTGACCCTGTTTAGCTTCCAGATCTGATGGGATCAGACACTGCAGTACAGGCAAACCTAATTTATTGATCTCTAAATGGCGCTAATGACATCTTTTTTTTTGTAGTGTCATTGAAAGGATTAATAAATCAACTAGAGTAAGAATGATATATGACATTTAATACTCATTTGCTTTGTGCCAGAATAGCTTTAGGCACTGTACATGCATTAATTCAAACCTTCCTGTCAACATTGTCAAGGTTCTAAAGGTTTTAAAGATGAGGAAACCAAGGCACAGGGAGATGCAAATAGTGAGCCCTGGAAGGTTGATTTGTTGTTATTTTATCATTATCATTATTCTTTGTGATGGTGCCTGTGGTTAAAGGCCCATCCACGCAAAGATATCTGGTAAAATATTAAATAAACCAAAGTTGTTAATTTTTGTTGTTATTTTTTGAGACAGAGTCTTGTGATGTTGCCCACATTGGCCTCTAACTCATGATCTGCCTTTCTCCACCTCTACAGTTCTGGGATTACAGATGTGTACCATGACAAGTGACTACTAATTTATTCTGGTATTCCAACTAGACATTATTCACTCGTCAGTTTCTTTTCCCAAACACACTTACTATTATTTCTCCTCCTCTTATACACTGAAGTCTAGGCTGGATCAATATCATATCACAAAGGTAGATGAAATCACAGACGATGTCTGTAATAAGCCAGTAGTGCATGTTGTTCTGTGTTTCATATGGAAAGACAAGGCGCAGGGGTATGAGCCAGCAGTTCCAGTTATAGGCAATGGTGACAAGTAAGAGCCACAGGAGATAGAGTCGATCTGAGAAAAGAGCAACTGGAGTCATCCAAATGTCATCACACAAATATTAGAAGATATCTCTTGCTTAGTTTGGTCAAGTTGAGGCACTAGCCCTGGAGATAGGCAATTTGCCATAAAGGCTTCTATGGAATATCCAACAGTTCAGCCTCTAGTGTGGGAGGCCTTGTGTTGTACAAGGATTGTAAAATGATTTTATCAACTCTTCCAGCAGTGCACAGATTATTTCCTGTTCCCTGGTCACACTGAATCTGTCTCAAAGGGTAACAACATTATTTGAATTCAGAAAAGTGGAAACCCAGGAAAAGTCAGAGGGACTGTGCTGACCAGGTCTCACTGCAGTAAAAGGTCTCTGGCTCTGAGCAGTTAAGCTGCTGGGCTGCCTGTAGTAGGTGGGAGAAAGTTCCCATCCCGCCAGAAGGTGGATGGTGTTGAGTGTGGAGAACAGAGAATCAGCCCATTAAGGCAGTCCACATCCCTTCATATATTGCCTTCTGCCCCTGGGAGGCTGCAGGATGGAATTTGTTTGATTAGAATAATTAACTGTGTGAATCCATGGAAGAAGATGGACACACTGTAATGATTTTTTTTTTTTTTTTTTTTTTTTTTTTTGGTGTCAGTATACATATTGCTGAGTTTTTTGGGATTTTCTTTTCAAACATAGTTAGGGACAGGATAGGCTCTAGACTGCCTTTTAAAAAACAGTCAGGAATATTTTATTTCTTGTCTTCGCCAGAGAGGGGAAAAAAATCTTTTGCACATTATAGAGTTTAAACTATGTTTTTAAAGATACCTTTAGAATATGGGAAAACAGAGGCTGTGACTTTGGATCAAAAGGGTTCTTGGCGATAGCTAGCCCTTCCAATAGGATATTTCTTGATGGTACCTGTGTATGGATCGATGCTTCTTGGAAGTCTAATTCTTTTCAGGAACTCTGTCAGAGGTATCTTCTGGAATTTGCAACACTGTATGCCATAGTAATGTTCTTCTTTTAGCTCGGAATTGTTTTCTTGTGTTGATGAGACAGCTGTGGGCTCCTCTTTACAGAAAAAAATGAGGAAACAGTTTTAAGAAGTTAGTATAAGTTAGCTAGATAAGCAAAAAGGTAGGATTTAATAATGCTAGACTACTTGAAAATCTTCCCGGCTCAATACAGGCTGATGAGGCAAAGTTCATGTTTTAAAAAGTGATATTCATTTCACTATCTGTATATCAAAACACCACCTTATATACCTTAAATATATACAATAAAGTAAGATATATATATATACACGCACACACACACACACACACACACACACACACACACACACACACACATATGGGCTGGGATTTAGCTCAGTTGGTAGAGTGCTGTGCTGCAGTCTCTGAGGTCCCGAGTTCAATTCCCAGCACCACAAAAATGGGAGAAGGGCCTGGCAATCCACTCTCAAGGCAATCCCAAAACAGTCAGCCATTGAAAACCCTATGAGGGTCACTATGAGTCGAATGCCAACTCCACGGCACCTAACAACAACAACAACATACATATATATACATACATACATATATATATATATATATGTACACACACACACACACATATATGTATATATATACACACACATATATATATATATACACACATATATATATATCCAAATAATGAAAATATTGGCATTTGAGAAATATGCAGCAAGTATAAAACTCATGAACAAATTTGGTGTGGTGGTGCACGCCTGTTATCCTAACATTTGGGAGTCTGTGGCAAGAGGATCAACATGAGTGTAAGGCCAGCCTGGTCTATACAATGAGACCTTGTCTTTAAAACAAACAAACAAACAAACAAATAAAAACATGGTGTTAAAACATATCCTTCACCCATATCCTTCAAACTATGTATAAAGAAACTTCAAAATAGTCTTTTAGATGTGTCTTTATCTGGCCGCCTATGCATACACCATGGCCTGGAGGTCACCTGTGGAAGGCCCCTGGTGTCTCTGTCTGAGGGTTTGCTTGAGCAAGTTGTCTAAAGTGCTGGGGAGTTAACAGGATAACCCAGCAGCAACTAGTCTCTCCCTCTTTCATTGGGATAATTCTTAGGTGTGATCCACATAGTATTTCTTCTGGATCAATCCCTGGGGGCTACAGCAGCGAACCTTTTATTAATGCATCTTGGTCTTAATTTCCTTCTCTCTCTCATCACCCTCACCTTGGTGGATCACTTGTAAAGCAAACTATTTGTACCAAAATGATCGTCTCGAGATTGGCTCCTATAAGACCTAAATAGAATATTTGCAAAATACATGCCCCCTTATAACTTCCTTCTGCCAAACACTTCAAGGGAACAATGCTTACTAATATGTGGGCTGGCTTCCGGTGAGGATATTTCTCCCTCTCTCAACTTGCTCTTGTAGAGTGCTGTTCTTTCACGCATTCTTCTCACCAGATTGCGTAGCTGGGCATCAGCATACTCATTTATAACAGAGGCTCCACGTGGTTTTGTGTTTGGACTAAACCAGAAAAGAAAATGGAGATAGAGACCAGCCCGTAAGGGAATACTTACAAGGGGGAAATTAAGGATTTTCACCCTCCTTATAAGGGCTGAGATTTAGCTCAGTTGGTAGAGCATTGTCCTGCGGTCTCTGAGGTCCAGAGTTCAATTCCCAGCACTACAAAAGTGGGAGAAGGACCTGGCAATCCACTCCCAAGGCAATCCTGAAACATTCAGCAATGGAAAACCCTATGACTGTCGATACCCTCAGATACTATGAGTTAGATACCGACTCCACGGCACCTAACAACAACAACAACCCTCCTTATATGTTCAAGATTATTAACTTCCTCTTTTTGCAATTCGATAGAACAAGTCTAACATTAAAATTCAATGGGAGTGGTTCTGGTAGAATATGGCTTTGTCATTGAAAAATTACAATCTATATGCTTACTTTCTGGCACATATACTAAAATTGGAAAAGTTAGAATCCATGAACAGCAAATGGTCATTCTTGACAATACTGGATCAATCAAGATTTAATGACAGACTGTGATTCTGTCATTAAATTTTGTCATCAGAAGAGGTAAAGGTGTCAAAGTGGGGTTTTGTGGAGGCAGTTTATTAAATGTTAAGGGATTAATAACCTTTGACAGAGAAGTAACAGATTGGCCTTCTAGTGTTTGAGAGCATTTCATATATTCAGGAGGCATTTTAATGTGGTTGGACCAGTGTGTATGTGGAGGGCCACATGGCAGAGGGTGACAGGAGTGACAATGTTTGGGTCTGAAAAAGAGAAGATAAGTAGAACAAGGTTATGATGGTTTCCATGGCCTGTTCAGTTTTGACCCTAAATTGCAAAAAGGGGCCAATGTAGACTATAAGCAGATGAGTATGAGCAGGTAGATTTGTACTTTGGAGCTGTAGGAGGAAGGATTGAAGAGGGGCAGCATAGGATACATTAGAGCTGACAGGAGGAAGAAAGAGAGGCCAAAGAAATATTTTAGAGGCAGAATTCATAAAATTTGGTGAATATTCTGGAAGTTTAGGTAACTTAAGAATCAAGAATGACTTGAAAGTTTTTGTTACTAGATTCATGAAGATGACACTAATATAAATAGGCCTCCAGAAAACAGATGTTTATATATATATATATGTTACATGGGAATAAATGAACTTTTTTTTCCCATTTCTGTTTTGGATGTGTGCAAGGAGGCTCAGTTCAAGGTGTTTGTATGCCCTTAAGTAATAGGGCCTTGTTTATGTCACCCAGGAGGCATTCAGAAATACAGTTCTGGCGTTGAGAATTTGGTGATCATCAGTGTATAAGGGATATTTTGAACCAACATAATTGGATAAGTCATTATAGATTGAAATTCTCAAGGTCAGGAACTGTATCATTTCTTTATATGCCACAAGACCTAGGACAAGGTAGATTTTAAAATAATTTCTCATTGAATATACCCCCTACTTCTAACCTTTTGATTGACCTAATTTGATGTGCCTAAAAAACATCTACAATATGTAAAATTGAGGGTTGAGAGATCTTTAACTATAAAGTCAGCCAACCAAACCATCAAAAATGTCTAATCCAAGCCCTAAGATCTAAGGCAAATATTTTTTCTTTTCCTCAAATATCCACAAGCCCTAGTTGACCATGTAATTGACAGTTAAGCATTCCAGTTTGTGTCATGCAAAGCTACCTCATGGGTACAATACTGAAAATAATGTTAGGAAGCATGCTAAATATTTCAAATACATAACTTTTATCCACTACTATATATTTTTATTTTTGCATTAGCTGGAACATTAATATGTCAGTCAATTTTATTTTCTTTATTTTTTCTTTGCTTCTTTTGTAGAATAATTATTACCCTTCTTTTCTGCCTATACACATACAGAAGCTATGAATGTACTTTGTTTTTTGGTGGTACTGAAGAGTTGAATCCAGGGTTTTGCTCAAGCTTTGCAAGCACTCTGCCACTGAGCTACACCTCTAGCCTATATGAATGTATTTTTCTTTAGGTAGTTTTACAACTGAACAGAAAAAGGCAAATAAAGATGAATAAACAAACATATTTCAAGAAATAAAGAACTGAATGGGAGTAGAAGAGGGACCCAATATATTCTATATAACTTTGCTTCGGTTAGCAGTATTTGATATTTCTAGTTTATATTATTGTATGTTTTTTTATCTCCCTTTGTTAGTAATTATTGTATGTTTATTTAAAA
Source organism: Pedetes capensis (assembly GCA_007922755.1). Taxonomy (NCBI): domain Eukaryota; kingdom Metazoa; phylum Chordata; class Mammalia; order Rodentia; family Pedetidae; genus Pedetes; species Pedetes capensis. Next base: position 35,734 of record VMDO01003976.1, on the reverse strand, counting down.
AGATTATTCCTCATAATTACATGATGAAAGATTTGATAAATAGCAAAACTATTTTGCAAATTTTTATAAATATATGTGGGAAATCTCATTGGATCATTTCTTATTAAGAGGTATGAGACTTCTAAAATTTATTTATGCATATACATAGAAGAATAAGGAATTATTGTAATAACACTTGTGGCTTTAAAAAAAATAAATATGTAGAGAGAATTCATTTTAAAAAGTTGATGAAGAAGAATAAAATTATAGTGATATTTCTCATTACTTTAAATTTAGTCAGAGGTAGAAGCAAAAAAAAAAAAATTCCAGTCACATAATTGACAACTGTCTTTTCTGTTTTGGGTTTGCAGATGTTTTTGCCCTACAGGGCAATGTATCACAGTAAGGTCTGGATGGGTGAGAGGCCAACCCTCCATTTTTGTAAAGTGGGGAAAAAGGCCATTGCAAAAGGCAAGATAGGAAAGAAAAGCTTGTAGTTTGCAATTATACTCAGGAATATCAGTTTTAAGAAAGAATGTATACATAAGATGTAGACCTTGAAACTGATTCTTTTAAAATTGTCTATGTGAATCAGGACCCTTGGAAATTTTTCTCATACATCCAGTAATAACCTGTTTTTGTTTAAGATTGCTGCTTTAGCATGACATGAAAGGATGACTAATTTTTTGAGACGTTTGTTTTACTTTTTGCTTTTTTTAAAAATTTACATGTAATAATTGTCTGTATTTAGGGGTATGCTATAAAAATGTGTACAATGTGTAATGATCAAATGAGGATAATTAGCATTGCCACCTCCTTAAACATTTATAATCTTTTGTGTTGAGAACCTTTAAACTCTTCTAGTTCTTTATGAAATGAGTAAGTTGCTGTAAACTCTAGTCATGCTAGTGTCTTATAGAGCACTAGCAGTTATTTCTCCTATCTAACTGTAGTTTGGTACCTGCTATGAAACCTCTCTCTATCTCTACTCTTCCTTACACTTCCCAGCCTCTTGTGACTACTATTCTACTCTCTACTTCTATGAGATCAACTTTTTTCATTTTCACACATCAGTAAGAACGTGTGGTACTTGTCTCTGTACGTTTGGCTCATTTCACATAACATGATGTCCTCCAGTTTCATCCATATTGCCACAAATGACAGAGTTTAATTCTTTTTATGGCAGAATAATATTCCATAGTGCTTATACCCACACTCCCTACCTTTTTTGTAAGATGGCTAATTTTGTTGAGAATGATAAAATGAGTGAGTGTTGGTCAGGCATGTGTTCACAGAGGTGGTATTTGAGTTGAATCTTAAGGGACAAATGACACTACAATTATATAAAGGTTGATATGCAAGTCAAAGGTAAAGGCTTGAGCAAAGGTGTTGGCTATAGCCTTATGGAGTAAAATAAAGACTTAAACATTTTAGCACAGGATCCCTTGAGAGGTCAGTTGACACTGATGGTGAAGCAGAGCAGAATTTTAAGCCAAAGAGGAACACGATTACCTATGTTTAATAAGAATACAGTATATAATACAATTGTATGAAAATGCCATTTTGAAACCCATTATATATATCTCTTAAATTTTTTTAAAATTGAAAAAGAAAAAGGAAAATTAGTTGTGTTAAGGGTGAAGTATTACTTGAATAAGGGAGAAAGTCAAGTTAAATTATGTGGGTTAATGTAAGAGTATGAAATTCCAAGTTTGGCCAACGTACTGCATTGAACAGTATTCTGTCAAAATTTGTGACCTCCTAGAACCTCAGAATATGACCTTATTTGGAAATAAGGTATTTACAGATGGTTCAGCTTACAAATATTCAACTTTATGATGGTACAAAAATGACAAGCATACAGTGGAAACTATACTTTGAATTTTGAATTTTGATCTCTTTCTGGGCTAATAATAATGGTATGATACAGTCTCATGGTGCCAGGCAGCAGCAGTGAACTAGTCAGCCACACAATCATGAGGGTAAACAACAACGTGTACTTTAGGGTGAACTAGGTTGCTAAGCTATGATGTGTGGTAGGTTAGGTAACTATCTATTTATCTATCAATATATAGTATTATGGGGTTGAACCCAGGGCATCACACATACCTCACAAGTGCTTTACCACTGAGCTGCCCCACTAGTCCCTTAAACATTTTTTTGAAATCTTGAGACAGATCTCACAATATTCCACACAGTCTGCCTCTGGCCTTGAATTTGTGACCCTGCTGCTTCCAACTTTCTGCTGGGATTACAGACATGTGCCACCACACCCAGCCCAGTGAGGTGTATTAAATACATTTTTGACTTACAATATTTTCAATTTACAAGTGAGTTTATTTGGAAGTAACCTCATCACAGGTTGAGGACCACCTGCATTTACCTTGAGTTCATACTGCAGCAGGAGAGACCCACAATGTTATCACTGGAGTCCTAAAAAGAAGGTCACATGAAGACATGGAGAAGACACATAGGGAGAACACCATGGGACAACAAGGGCAGATGTTAGAGTGACATATGTACATGCCACAAAACCCCATGGATTGTCAGCAACCACCAGAAGCTAGAAGAGAGGCATGAGCCTATCCTCCCTCAATGCTTTTGGGAGGACCAACCTTGCCAACACCTTGATTTTGAGATTCTAGCCTCCAGAACTGTGAGAATAAGTTTCTGTTATTTTAAGCCACCCAGTTTGTGGCCATTTGTTATGGAAGCCCTAGAAACTAATTGAGTGAGCAGCATGAATAATTGTGATACCACATGGGTAATTCAGATGGAGTTGTAAGAAAAGTATAAATACATTCTGTTCAGGATATGTTAATTTTGAGGTGTGAATGAATAACCAAGGTCTCTTTAAAGGACTCAGTTCAGCAGGCAGTTGACAATTTGGGTCTGGAAATGGAAAGGGAGGACTGAAGTGGAGATGCTGAAGCGGGATTCACCTGCCTGGAGGAGACAGTGGAAATTGGTCTCTGGGTGAGATTACTGGTAAAAAGCCTGGGTAGGACAAGAAAAGATTGGGAGTTCACAACCCTGCAGTTTGCTGACATTTAAGGAGTAGCATTAAGAAAAGAGAGAAATGAGAAGTGGCAATTAGAATGGTATATCTGAGAGAGAAAATATCATCAAAATTAGGAAGGTAAAATGTTTTCTAAAGGAGGTCAGTGGTGTCTCATGCTGCGCACGAAGTGAGTAGGATAGAGGTAGAGCAGGACTTTAATTTTAGCAATTAAGATTTGATTGGTAGTCTTTAAGAAAATTGGTGAGCAAAATATGTAATGCCATCAAACTTTTTCCATTCCATTCTTAACTATTTTATATAAAAAGTTACATAGAATCTATTTGTTCTCTCTAAATGATAATTTGGATTTCCATTCATTATTTTCCAAATTCACTTAAAAGTAGAATTTATTTCCTCTAATAAACCTGCAGCTGGTGTTTAGCTCAGTTGGTAAAGTGCTTGCTCTTTGAGCTCTGAGGCCCTGGGTTTGATCCTTAGCACTGCAAAAAATGGGAGAAAGACCTGGTAGCCCACTCCTGAAACAATCTGCCATTGAAAACTCTATGAATAGAAGATAAGCACTGACAATAGTGCCTGGCATGGCATAGTCTCAGGGAGTATTTTTTTGCCTGCAGCCATAGCACTGTGGCATCTGATCCCGACAGATCTCAGAAGCTAAGCAGGGTTCAGCCTGGTTAGTACTTGAATGGGAGACCAACTGGGAACACCAGATACTGGAGGCTTGAGAGAAAGACCTGGCAACTCATTTCCAAAAATCAATCTGCCAATGAAAACCCTATGGATAGCAGAGAAACACTGGCAATAGTGTTTTGCCTGTTGTGTGTAGGGTCTCTATGAATTGGGCACCGACTCCACAGCACCTAACAACAACAACAAAATCTTGATAAACTTTGGCTTTCCAATCCTGATTTGATAGTTGTATAATGGATATATCAACTGAATTTTCACTCTGTATCCCACTAATACATATAATTAAAATACTAATAAAAAAACTAAAACAGTTTGGTTTTTACATATTTTACTTTGCTAGATCCCTCTTAATTAAGAACCAATTCATTTTCAGTGATATATGTAATCTTTCAAAAATCCTACTTGGTTAAAGTGCTTTTAAATGTCTTATATTTACCTTGTTGATAATATAAAGGAATTAGGCAAAGAGTATTATATTCTAGTTTGAGAAATTTAGGGAATAGAGTTTATTGCCACACTTGATAATAAATGATAAATTCAGATAACTGCCCTCAAAAGTTACATTTGGAGAAAAGAAACTTGTTTTAAATAGATGAACATGTAGGGGGTATATTTCTGAATGAAAGTAGTTGAAAATAACACAAAATTTTGATTTTTATAAAATTAACTGGCTGTATACCATAAAATCTACAAATTTTCAACAAATTTTGGTGAACATATGTTGTTGGGTGCTGTTGAGAAGGGTCTCACAGCGATCCTTTGTACAATAGAACAAAACACTACCCACCACTGTTCCATCACACAATCTTTTTATGTTTAGGCCATTGTTACAGCTACTGTGTTTCTTCTTATTTTAAGTTGTGCCACATCAGCAAAAGGAGGACCCAAGGGCTTTAGTCCATTCCTATGATTAAGGTCAACTCTACTCTGAGGAGGCAACTCTTCCCCAGTTATCTCTTGAATATTGTCCAGCCTGGGGGCTCATTTTCTGGCACTATATCTGACAGTGCTTCTCTGCTATTCATAGGATTTTCAATGGCTAATTGTTTCTAGTATGTCTTAGTTTGGAAGCTCAGCTGAAACCTGTTCACCATGGGTCGCCCTACTGTAACTGAGATACTGGTGGTATAGTTTTGAGTATACAACAACACTCAAGCTCTCATTTCACTACAAGCTGACAGACAGGTAGGAGGTGTGAAAAAATATATAATATAATCACCCAACCAATCCCTTCTTATAGTCACCCAATCCCTTCTTATATTCACCTCTGTATGGTATGAAGATTTTGAATTGCTTATCACATTTCACTTATACCTATTGTATTGTTTGTAAACATTAGTTTGCATATATGTTAGGTTGTTAGGTGCCCTCAAGTCGGTATCCAACTCCTAGTGACCCTATGTAGAAGAGGCGAAACACTATTGTCAGTGCTTCTCTGCTATTCATAGGGTTTTCAATGGTAGATTGATTGGGAGGGGGTTGCCAGGTCCTTCTCCTAAGCCTACAGTATCTGGTGTTCCCAGGTGGTCTCCCATCCAAGTACTAACCAGGCGTGACCCTCTTTAGCTTCCCAGATCTGACGGGATCGGATGCCACAGGGTTATGGCTGCAGGCCTTTGCATATATGGTAATGTGCATATGGATATTGTGATGCACAAATTTCTTTTTTTCCCCTCCCTTTATTGGTAAATGTTGGTGGGATAAAGAGTAATACAGCATTTGCTTTTTTCCATTATGCAACTACTATATCACATTTCTCCCACACGTCTGTCAGTTTGCTGCACTGTGGGGGCTTATGTGTTGCAATGAGGCTGAAAGCTATGCCACTGGCATCTCAGATACCAGCAGGGTTACCCATGGTGGACGGGTTTCAGCTGAGCTTCCAGACTAAGACAGACTAGGGAGGAGGCACTGGCAAACCACTCCTGAAACAACTAGCCATTGAAAACTCTATGGATAGTGAAGAAACACTGTCAGATATAGTGCCAGAAAATGAGCCCCCCAGGTTGGAAGGCATCAAAAGACTACTGGGGAAGAGTTGCCTCCTCAAAGTACCATGATGATGGAAATGGAATAAAACCCCAGGGACCTCCATTTGCTGAAGTGGCATGACTCAAAATGAGGAGAAACAACTGTAAACATCCATTAATAATTGGAACATTGAATGTACATAGTATGAATCTAGGAAAATTAGAAATAATTAAAAGAGAAATGGAGTGCATAAACATTGACATTCTAGGCGACAGTGAGCTAAAATGGACCAGCATGGGCCACTTTGAGTCAGATAATCATATGGTCTACTATGCTGGGAATGATAAAATTAAGAGAAATGGGGTTGCATTCATTATCAAAAAAGACATTTCAAGATCTGTCCTGAAATACAATGTTGTCAGTGATAGAATAATATCCATACGTCTACAAGGAAGGCCAGTTAATATGACTATTATTCAAATTTATGCACCCACCACAAAGGCCACAAATGAAGAAAGGGAAGATTTCTACCAGCTTCTGCAAACTGAAATAGATCAAACATGCAATCAGGACATACTGATAATCACTGGTGACTGGATGCAAAGGTTGGAAAAAAAGAAGTCTCAGTAGTTGGAAAATATGGTCTTGGTGACAGAAATGAAGCTGGAGATCACATGATAGAATTCTGTCAGACCAATGACCTTTTCAATGCAAATACATTTTTTTCACAAACATAAACGGAGACTATACACATGAACTTCACCAGATGGAACAAACAGGAATCAAATTGACTACATATGTGGAAAGAGACGACAGAAAATCTCTACATCAAATGTCAAAACAAGACCAGGTGCTGACTGTGGATCAGACCATCAACTTCTCATATGCAAGTTCAAACTGAAGTTGAAGAAAATTAGAGCAAGTATACAAGAGCCAAGTTATGACCTTGAGTATATCCCACCTGAGTTCAGAGACCACCTGAAGAATAGGTTTACTGCATTAAACACAAATGATAAGAGACCGAAGGAGTTGTGGTATGACATAAAAGATATCATTCAAGAAGGAAGCAAAAAGTTATTAAAAAGACAAGAAAAAAAGAAAAGGTCAAATTACATGTCAAAAGAGACTCTGGAACTTGCCCTTGAACGTCCAGCAGCCAAAGTAAAAGGAAGACAAGATGAAATTAAGGATCTAAACAGAAGATTTCAAAAGGCAGCTCGAGAAGACAAAAACAAATATAATGACATTTGCAAAGAGCTGGAGGCAGAAAACCAAAAGGGAAGAACATGCTCTGTGTTTCTCAAGCTTAAGCAAGTGAAGAAAAATTCAAGCCTCGAGTGGCAGTAGTGAAAGAATCTACAGGGAAAATATTAAATGATGCAGGAAACATCAAAAGAAGATGGGAAGAACACACAGAGTCATTATACAAGAAAGAATTGGTAGATGACCAACAATTCCAAGAGGTTGCATATGAAGAGGAACCAATGGTGTTGAAGGATGAAGTGGAAGCTGCCTTGAAATAACTGGCGAAACACAAGGCTCCAGGAATTGATGGGATACCAACAGAGATGTTTCAACAAACAGATGCAGCACTGGAGGTGTTAACATGTTTGTGCCAACAGATTTGGAAAATAGCTACTTGGCCAACTGACTGGAAGAGATCCATATTTGTGCCTGTTCCCAAAAAAGGGGATCCAACTGACTGTGCAAACTATCGGACAATGTCATTAATATCACACACCAGCAAAATTCTACTAAAGATCATTCAGAAGTAACTGCAGCAGTATATAGATAGGGAATTACTGGAAAATCAAGCGGGATTCAGAAGAGGGCGGGGAACCAGGGACATCATTGCTGATGCCAGGTGGATATTAGCTGAAAGCAGAGAATATCAGGAAGATGTCTATCTATGTTTTATTGACTATGCCAAAGCATGTGATCGTGTGGATCATAACAAATTATGGATAACACTTTGGGAAATGGGAATACCAGAACACCTAATTGTGCTCATGAGAAATCTGTACATGAACCAGGAGGCAGTTGTTCGAATAGAACAAGGAAACACTGAGTGGTTTAAAGTTGAGAAAGGTGTGTGTCAGGGCTGTATACTTTCACCCTATCTCTTCAATTTCTATGCTGAGCAAATAATCCGAGAAGCTGGACTTTATGAGGAAGAACGCGGCATCAAGATTGGAGGAAGACTCATTAACAACCTGTGTTATGCAGATGACACAAGTCTGCTTGCTGAAAGTGAAGAGGATTTAAAACATTTACTGATGAAGATCAAAGATCATAGCCTTCAATATGGGTTATGACTAAACATCAACAAAACAAAAATCCTTATGACTGGGTCAGCATGCAACTTCACAATAAATGGAGAAAAGATGGAGGTTGTCCAAGATTTTGCTTTGCTTGGCTCTATAATCAACACCTGTGGAAGCAGCAGTCAAGAAATCAAAAGACGCATTGCTCTAGGAAAAGCTGTGGCAAAAGATCTCTTTAGAGTATTGAAAAGCAAAGATGTCACATTGAAGACGAAGGTGCGTCTGACTCATGCCATGGTATTTTCAGTGGCATCATATGGTT
>VMDO01003976.1:6874-27386 GCA_007922755.1 Pedetes capensis | reverse complement strand
TATCTGTCCTAGAAGAAGTACAACCAGAGTGCTCCTTGGAAGCAAAAATGGCCAGACTGCATCTTACATATTTCGGACATGTAGTCAGGAGAGAACAATCCCTGGAGAAGGACATCATGTTTGGAAGAGTGGCAGGTGAACGCAAAAGAGGAAAACCATCCACCAGATGGATTGACGCAGTGTCTGCAACAATGGGCTTACATTTAAATAAGATTGTGTGCCTGGCACAGAATGGAGAAATGTTTCAATCTGTTGTACATAGGGTCGCTATGAGTCAGACTCCACTGGACGGCACCTAACAACAATATCACGTTTGGTTACACTTTTATCATTTTACAATGTTTATGGAAACTTTTGACTAATACATAGTATAAAACTCATGCATACTTGAACTATATGTCCCTATTGGGAAATATACTCATGAAATTGCATCATTTACATTGAGATCATCCTCTCCCCTTTTATCCCTCTCTATTGATTCTCCTCACTGTCCCACCTTCCACAATCTTTGTTTCCCTTCACTAGTTCCCTCTCTCCTTCTCTCTACTCTTTATATTGTCCCTTCTTTGCTTTAGTGTGCATTTTTATATATCAACTTATGTATAGGATTCTTTCTTCCTTTAAGTAAGACTCAGCTCCCACATATGAGTGAGAATATATGGTATTTCTCTTTTCGTGCTTGTGTTTGTTTGCTTAAGATGATATCATCTAAGAATATCATCTATTCTTCAGTTCCATCCATTTTGCTGCAAATGATATTATTTCATATTTTTATTGGTGAATAGTATTCCATTGTGTATATGTACCATAATTTTTTATCCATTCTTCTGTGGATGGGCACCTTGGCTAGTTCCATATGCTTGCTATTGTGAAGAGTGCTGTATTGGATATAGAGATGCAGGTAGATGACTGTGTTTTTAATCACTTTTTCTGCACAGTAGTAGCCTGAAAAAGTCGAAGAATGTATTTACAAGTGGTCCTAAAAATTCTTTTCTTGGGAAAGTTTTGAGGCATATTTTGAGCATCTCATACATTTATTCAACAGATACTCATTGTATGCTTACTTTGAATTGGGAAAGACAACTTGTTCTGCATTCACTTTGAAGTTTCTTTGTTTAATATTCCTCTGGTTTTATACACAGCCTTATATTTGTTCTTACTTATTCATTTGTTCTAAGTAAATTGATGTTTTCTTTACTTAAAACTGCTCTGTTGGAATATGTTATGGGTGGAAACGTGTGCCCCCAAAATTCATATTTTGAATCCCTGACCCACTCTGACTATATCTAGTTGGTTAAAATGAGGTCATAAGAATGGGGCCCTAATGTTACAGAGGCCCTAATGTTACAGGATTGATGACCTGATAAGAAAAGGGAGATATCAGATGCTTTGCTCTGTCTGCACACACACAGAAGAAAGGCCATGTGGAACTACATCAAGAAGGTGGCCATCTACAAGCCAGAAGAGAATCCTCATCAGAAACAACCTTGATAGTATCTTGATCTCACACTTCTAGCCTCTAGAACTATGAGAAAATATATTTCTGTTTTTTTAGCCATTCAATTGGTGTCTTAGATCTCAGAACATTAAAACTAAAAAGTCCTAAAATCTTCCAGAGGTGGAAGAAAACCCCTAGTGGAAGCAGCAGCTTTTTCCTCTGCCACTGTTATAATATGGATCTTAAATGTCCCCCAGAAGCTCATGTGTTAAGGCCTATTTGCCAACCTGTGCTACAGTTGGGAAGTAGTGAAACATTTAGGAGGTGGGGCCTAATAGAAAGAGGTTTGATCATTGCACATGTGCTACTGTGCTACAGAAGGGCTACTGCGATTCTAGCACCTATCTCTCTCTTAGTTTCCTGACTGCTTCTCAACCACAAGCTGTTCACCATGATGTTATGTCTTGTCACAGACCCAAAAGCAATGAGCCATGTGATCATGTACTAAAACCTCTGAAATCCCAAGCTAAAATAAATCTTTTTTCTTTATAAGCTGATTTTCTCAGGCATTTTGTTGCAGCAACAGAAAGCTAACACACTAGGAATATGATTTAAAAGATAAAAAGGTTTAAAAAGAAGAAGCAGATGGAGAAGTTGGTTAGTATAGAATGAAGAACTTTGGTAAAAGCTATTTTGAGATACTTTTCCTTGAGGAAGAGCAATATGCCACATCTGTAGATCAATGAGAACCTTCTCTGAGAAGTAGTCCTTGTGCAGACGGATTTACTGCATGGAAAAGGAACAAATGTTAAAGAAAAGAGGGGGCTCTTTTCTCTCCTATTAAGACACAGCAATCCCAATCACTCCTAAAACATGGTGGGTGGATGTCTTAGATTCTGACTCAACTTCTCCCACCATGAGTAAACTGGAGTGAGAGAAAGGGTAGCAAGAAGTAGGTCTGTTCTGGAGTGTAGAACTACTTCAGCTCTTCAAAACAAATGTGAATTACGTAAGGCAATTTTGTCATTGCCTTCGGACCAGTATTGTGGCTGAGGTCTGGAGATGGAAGCAGGAATTCATGATGCAGAAATTGGCTTCATTCATAGGGATGTCAGTGGAGGGGTGAGTGGAGAGCTTCAGGCAGGGAGATGATCCAGTCAGAGCAATTCAACAATCTAAATGCAAATGAAGGCAATTTGTAGGAAAAAGGAAACTGGGACTGTGAGTCAATGAAATAAAATCACATGAAAGCCTCAGAGAAACCAGAAATAGCACAAAAGTAAATCAGACTAGGGAAGGGGAAGAAGTGGAGTTGCTGATAATGGACATGCAGATAAGGTCATGATTCTGCACATTATAGTACAAGACTGCAGGAAGGAAGTCTAAACTTTGGTGGCCTGTGTGTGGCTGTGACCAGCTTTTAAAATACTGGAGAACCAGGCTCCTAGCCCTCAACTAGAGGGTTAGAAATTAGAAATGCAGTGTTTGATTGGGAAATGCAGTTTTTGATTGGGAAAAATTCTTGAGTAGTGAGTACTTAAGGAAAAGTGGATATCTGGGTGCTGTGGTGCACACCTGTAATCCCAACAATTTGGGAGGCTGAGGCAGGAGGATAGCAGGTCCAAGGGCAAAGGCAGCCTGCACAAATTAAAAAGACCTTGCTCTGAAATAAAAAAAATAATAAAAATAAAAAGGGGACTGGGGCTCAGTGCAAGAGCACTTGACTAATTCAAGGTCTTGGGTTTAACCTCTCAGTATTACCAAGAAGAAAACAGTGAGTGGGTAGCAAAAGAATATCTTTTTTTTCAGTACTAGGGGGTTGAACTCAATCTTACACATGCTAAGCAATCACTCAGCCACTGAGTTGCACTCCTAGCTCCTTCTCAAGATAATTTTTTTTTTAAAATTTTGAGACAGGAACTTGTTGAATTGCACAAGATGCCTCTGACCTTGAATTTGTGGTCTTTCTGCTTCAGCCTTCTGAATAGCTGGGATTAACAACAGTGTGCCATTGGCACTGAGTAGGGATATCCTTGATTATAAAATACTTGCACAGCTTCTTTTCTCTGAAAATCATTATATATATATATATATATATATATATATATATATATATATATATATATATATATTATTCCATGAAAGGAATTAACAATGTCTAGTAAAAAATACATCTACCACCATACCACTCTTGTGCCTGATCTTGTCTGATCTCAGAAGCTAAGCAGGGCCGGGCCTTGTTAGTACTTGGATGGGAAACCATTTAGTAATACTGGGTGCTGTAGGTTTGGGAGAAGGACCTGGCAGCCCACCCCCAAAATAATCCGTCATCGAAAACCGTATGAATAGCAGAGGAGCACTGACATAGTGCCAGGCATGGCACAGTGTCAGGGAGTGTTTTGTTCTGTTGTTCATAGGGTCACCATGAGTTGGATCTGACTCAATAGCACCTAACAACAACAACAACAGCAACAATAAAGAATGCAGAATGAAGTAAATGGTAGAGAAGTCTTTGACAGGGGTGGGCAGGGGGGAGGAAGCATACAAGAGAGTAAGGGGGAACCTATATGAATAATGTACAACAAAATGCATATATGAAAATGTCACAATGAAAATCATGTCAGAATGAATCACATTAAAGTGTACATTAAAAATTTCCAATAAAAAAAGAATGTAGTGTGAACATTCAGTTTGATATTGAAATAAAGAAGAGAGCAGTACATATATATAATGAATACACTGAGTGCCAAATTCATGGCTGCATCTTTTCCTTCTTTTAAATAAAGAGCTGGGAGGAGACTGTGAGATGATTTGGGAAGATGGAAACCAAACTATGCATATTGGAGAAGGTGGGTAGGTACATGTTTAAAATTTAGATCATTTTTTGACTTTCAAACCACTAAATGAAAGGGTGCAGTGTCTTACTACTTCTATGAAAAGTAAGAAGATAATGAAAAAGGTGAAATATGAAACGTAGTAAGAGAATGGTATTGGTAGTCTGGCTCTATATTGAAACTTTCCTTAAGATGTAAGATGGCAATCACTTTCCTTCTTCTTTTAGTCATTATATTTTCATGAAGAAATCTGTCTTGATCACAGCCATAAATCTTGACTGCTGTCAGGTATCTGTTGCTGAGAACAGACCTGCAGGACATTTGTGCCCCCATTAAAACCACCAACTGACTTTTTTTAAGGTACAAAAGCAATTCAGAGAAGGAGAGGTAGGCTTTACAACAAATGGTCTCGTAGCAACTGGATGTTCATAGACAAAGAATGAATTTCAACGTAAACCTTACACTTTATACAAAAATTAACTGAAAATGGATGGTAGACTTAAGTGGAAAACATAAAACTATAAAGCTTCTAGAAAAATAGGGGAAAACCTGGATCTGGGTCTAACAAAGAATACTCAAATTTGGCACCAAATGCACAGCCTATAAAAGGAAAAAAATGACAATTACACTGGTTCAAAGTCAGAAATTTCAGCTTTATGAAAGATTCTGTTAGGATGAGAAGACAAGCTGCAGACTAAGAGAAAACATTTGCAAGCTAGTTATCTGACACAGGTCTAGTACCGAGAATGTTAAAGGAACTCTCACAACTCAGCAGTCATAAATCAGATCATCTCATTATAAAATGAGCAGAAGATATGAACAGACATTTCATAGCAGAGGATACAGAGACAGCAAAAAAACACATAAAAAGGTGTTCAGCACCATTAGCTATTAGGAAACGCAAATAAAACCCACAATGAGATATCATTATATACCTCTTAGAATGGCTACAATAATAATAAAAAAAGTGACATCATCAAATTCTGGTAGGCCTGTGAAGAAATTGGATTTTTTAGACTTTGCTAGTTGAAATGTTAAGTGGTACAGCCACTCTGGAAGATGGTTTGGTACTTTTTTATTTTCAATTTTTTAAAAAGAAAGTAAACTTGCAATTTTTATATTATCACCAGTGGCACAGGAGAGAGGTACAGCTCGGCATGGCTGCCTAGCTTGAGGTGTTTCCCCAGTTTGGATCTCCCCTTAAGGTTAAGTGGGTCCTTGGCTTCATCACAGAAAAGAATTTCAGGATGAACCAGACAAAGTGAAATAAAATTATAGTGTTTATTAAGTCTACAGTTTAGAATGCATGTGGGAACTCAGACAGAGAGAGAGAGGGGGGAGAGAGAGAGAGAGAGAGAGAGAGAGAAAGAGAGACAAAAACAGGCATCCAGGACACAGATGTGAGTTTACAAAAAGAGGACCATGCACATGTTCCCTCCAGTTTTGTTTAACCTAGGGCATATCCTGTGTGATGTCAGTAGTCCTGGGGCCCAGATGGAACTCAGGTGTGAACTGAGCCTAGAAAGGCCGCTGTCATAAGCTGGGAAGGTGCCAAGAAGATCAAAAGGAGAAGTTCTATTGTTTAGTTTTTTCTATTGCAGGAACTTTCCTTTAGTAAAATGAGATTATATGTTGAATAGGTTTAAGGAAAGAATCACAAGGTTGTTGCCTGGCCATGTCTCAAAGAAGCACAGAATTATGGAGGGGAAAGTAAAATTTAAGGGTTACATACATGTTGACTCCAAGCATGGCTTATTGCTATTTTAACATTTTTATTATTTAAAATGCCTCTCAAGAAAAATGTCTTTTTGCAGGCAGTCCTTACTGTAGTCTTCCTGCTAGTTGTGTCAAAGCTCTTGATTCTCAGTTGGTGAGATTCAAACTAGATCCTGGGGTGAAAACTCTTTCCATTTTCCATGTCCCCCAAACTTCCTATCTTTCTATCCTACCTCAGTATGACCTTGCAGTTGCTCTCTTGGGAATTTATTGCAGAGAAATAAGAACTTATGTTCACACAAAAACACATAATAACTTTATTTGTAATAACTCTAAACTGTCCTTCAACTGGTGAATGGTAAAACAAACTGTGGTACATCCATATTGGGTACTGTAGGCTTGGGAGAAAGACCTGGGATACTTTTCAGTCAAACAAACAACAAGAAGTGAACAATTGAAACACATTCAACTTGGATGAATCTCTGAGGAATTATTACATACAGTATGATTCATTTTGACATGCCAAAATTGTAGAGCTGGAGAATAGATCAGTGATTGCCAGGGGTTAGGGTTGAGTGGGGTGTAGAGGTAGGTAAGGATGTGTTTGTTATAAAAGGGCAACATGAAGGATCTTTGCAGTAATGGAACTGTATTATTTCTTGACTGCAGTGGTGGGTGAGTGAGCTTGCACATGTGATAAAATTGCATGAAACTAGCCCTGGGGACATAGTTCAGTGGCAGAATGGTTTCCTAGCATGCATGGGCCCTGGATTCTATTCCCTGCACCACAAAAACAAACAAATAAGGAACAATAACAAAAGACCTTAAATATACACACACATATAAACAAGTACAAGTAAAAATGAGGAAACCTGAATAAGATTGGTAGGTTATCAATGTCAATGTCTGGGTTGTGATAATCTGGTACTATAGTTTTGTAAGACATTACCACTGGAGGAGACTGGGTAAAGGGAACATGGGATCTTCCCATAATTTTTATAAGGAAATGTAAATTTACAATCATCCCTAAATGAAATATTTTTAAAAGGTACCACCAATATGATGCCGGGCTACTTGTTGAGCATGCTTAGGTAGAAACATTGAATTCTATGACTCTGTTACTCAGCATTGTGCAAGGACCTGTTACATTGGCATCCCCTGGGAGCCTCTCAGGTCCCACCACAGACCTACTGAATCAGAATCTGAATTTTAGAATCTCCTCAGATATGTTGTTTGCACATTAAAGTTGTAGAAGCATTTTTTCCTAAGTTTAAATCTGTAAAGTGCTGACAGAAGCCCTACATTTTCCTAAGCTTAAGTGCTCTTTGTCTTTTCTTGAGGGAATGGTAAAAAACCCTCATTTTTCTAGAATATTAGTTGTGTCAATGTGACACATAATTTTCACAAAACTCAATGAGATGGACTTTTATTATGTCCTTTTCAGTTGAACTAACTGAAGCCCAGTCTATCTGATTGAAAAGCCATGCATGCAAGGAGGTAATAGACTATAAACAAATTACAAGAGAACTATAGAAGAGAGAAAAGGAAATAATTAGAAATCAATATTGTTCATCTTTAAAAGGTGAGTATTTTGATTTTATGAGGTCAGACTAGTCTAATAAGGAACATTTCTTAAGAAGTAGAGAACATTTGGTATATATGGAGCACAACTAAAGAGAACATAGTTGGTTCCAATTGTAGCAATAGTGGGGATTTGGCTCAGTTGGTAGAGTGCCACTCTGCAGTCTCTGAGGTCCCAAGTTCAGTTCCCAGCACCACAAAAACGGATGTGGCAATCTGCTCCCAAGGCAATCCTGAAACAATCAGCCATTGAAAACCCTATAAGGGTTACTATGAGGTGGACATGACTTGAGGGAACCTAACAGTAACATTATAGCAATATGTTTGCAGGAGGTGAGTTTGTTTATATTTAAACTGGATGATACTAACTTAAACTTAATTTTGTTTTTATGTAAGGTAAAGATAATATTTTACAGAGGAGAATATATGATAAACTATAGGAAAGTACTTTTTAATCTTCAAGAGGAAAACATAGCATATCGAGAACACCGTATGGTACTGTAACATGAATTCCCAAAGCTTTTTCAAAGAGGCAGACCACTCTCCTGATGAACATTGTCATCAAATTTTACAGTCAAAATTACTTATCATGTCTTGTGCAAATAATTTGTATAGTCTGTCACATGCTGTATTGCACTGAATATTCAATTCAAATACCCTAGTTTCTGAAGGGCATAACAGCACATAGCTGTAAAACTTACTCATAAATCATATGAGCATGGTTGAAGGAGCTCACCATTTGATCTATTTGTAGTCAGTGCTGATCTTGGATGTGCATCACAGATTTTTATGTAAATTAGGGACATCTATAGTCATATAAATTTGCATCTGCAACTTGATTCCTCTTAGTGAATGTGACAGAATCATCCTATTGCCACAAGAAAACTGCAAAAGCAATATAAAAGAGAAAATATCCTTAAAGTATTGCAGACACCCTATGGATCTGCTCTTTTTAATTTGATATTTGAGAAGAGGTAATTTTTAGCAGAATTGTATCTGAGTCTGTTTGGAAACTAAAATTTATGTTTGGCTTTTGTGCAATAATATGAACTCATGGTGTTTTGTAATTGGTAAGAGGTTGGGACTATTATGGTTCCAGCCATGCTACCTGTAGTGCCAGGTTCTTAAACTTCTTACTCTGATAGTAAGGTATTAATGGCTATAAAGGCTTTAAGTATGTGTACGACTGTGTTGGAGAGACAAGATCACAGCACTGTAGCTGGATATAGGTATAATGCTGTTTTACTCATGAGCAGTAGCATTTTTATTTGATGGAGGGCAGGGGAAATTCAAGTTTTGTAGTGCTAGAAACATATAGTTTTATTTTCCTTTGTTTTCGATACTGGGGGTTGAACCCAGGGCCTTGCACTTGCATGCTCTGCAAGTGCTGGACCACTGAGCTGCCCCTTCAGCCCATTTTTTTTTTTAACTTTTTGAGACAGGGTCTCGCTAAGTCATGCAGACTGCCTCTGGTCTTGAACTTGCAATCCTCCTGCTTCCTCCTCCTGAACCACTGGGATTGCAGACATGAGCCACCGCACCCAGCTGGAAACATATATACTTTTTAGGTCCTTTTTTTTTTTTTTTTAAAGAAACAGGACCTAAACACTATGCATTCTAATTTCAACACAGGGTTTTTAGTGAGGGATTCTTAAATTGAAGCTGAAGAACAAAGTGCACCTACCTCATGCTATGGTATTTTCACTAGCATCACGTGGTTGTAAAAGCTGGACATTGAATAAGGGAGACAGAAGAATTGATGCTTTTTAATTATGGTTGTAGAGATGAATATTGAATATACTATAGACTGCCAGAAGAACCAACAGATCTGTCCTGGAAGAAGTGCAATCAGAGTGCTCCTTGAAAGCAAGGATGGCTAGATCGTGTCTTAGGTATTTTGGACATGTTGTCAGGAGGGAGCAATCCCTGGAGAAGGATGTAATGTTTGGGAGAGTGGCAGATCAATGAAAAAAAAGAAACACCCTTCACTAGATGGATTGGTACAGTGTGGGCAACAATGGGATTAAACATAAAAAAGCTTTGTGCCTAGAACAGAATTGGGTAGTATTTCATTCTGCGGTACCTAGGGTTACTATGAGTCAGACCTGACTCAATGGCACCTAACAACAACCGACATTAGCTTTGCAGTGAAGTCACATCTGCAGGTGTTAAAAATGTATCCAAAGCAGTGCAATGTTTTAAAATCCATCACCTAGAAGTACCCCTTCATAGCCACTGGGATGGCTACAAATAAAAACAAAAGAAAAAGGAAAAGAAAAAAAATATGGGCAAGGATATGGAGAAATTGCAACTTTAGTATTTCCTCATATATTCTTGAAATATGAGATGGTTTAGCCATTGTGAAAAACTCACAGTTCTAGGAAAAGTTAACCATATAATTGTCATGTGACCTCAAAATTCCACTCTTAGGAACATATTCTGAAGAATAGAAAACAACTACTTAAGCAATTGTATGTACATCTGTTAATAATAGTACTATTCACAAAAGGTGGAAATGGCCCAAATACCCATCAATGGGTATATCGATAAACAAATCATAGATTATACATACAATGGAATATTATTCAGTCACAAAAAGAATGAAGTATAGATACAGGTTACAACATAGATGAACCTTGAAAGAAGCCTTACACAGAAGGTTTCATATTGTATGATTCTATTTGTATGAAGTATCCAGAATAGATAAATACATAGGGCATGCTAGTGGACGTAAGAGCTGGGAGGAGTAAAGAATGGGGAGAAACTGTTTAATGGGAAAAAAGATTTTACTTTAGAGAGATGGAAATGCTTCAGAAGTAGATAGAAGTGGTTGCACAACATTGTGAATGTACTAAATGCTACTGAATTATTTGTTTGCTTATTTATTTATTTATTTATTTATTATGGTACTGCGAGTTGAACCCAGGGCCTCACAATGCTTTGCAAGCACTCTACCACTGAGCTGCATCTCCAGTCCATTTTTTACTTTTTATTTTGACACAGGGTCTCATTAAGTGATGGAGGCTACCTCTGGCCTCGAACTTGTGATCCTCCTGCCTCTGCATCCTGAGTCACTGAGATGACAGGCATGTGCCACCATGCCTGGAGTGAATTGTTCACTTTAAAATAATTAATCTATGTTATATGAATTTCTTCTTAATTATTTAAGAAAATCCACCCCCATGCATTCAGCCAATAATCACTTATTGATATAAGGTTTTTGACTAGGAGTTACAGATATAGTGCCAGAAGACGTTGTCCCCAAGAAGTTTATTATAATGTGGGGCAATAGTACAGTACAGTGTGTTAAGTTCCAAGGAGAAGCAATCAAGCATTTATAGAGTATTTTTTGTGAAATAAGTATATGTATATATTAAGAAGTTAAGTTACATTAGTTGTTCTTACAAAATTTTACTATCAAAATGGAAAAACTTCTATTATGTTAACATAATTTCAGAATTGTGTAACATTCACAATGAGTGATAAGGGAATTGTCAGGTAACCTTCAGAAAGCACATGGGGCTTTTATCTACTGTGAAAGTTACCTGAGTTTTAGAAATGGATGATACTACAGAGGTAAGATGGTGAACAGAAGCCTGGAAATGTGAGTTTGGATCTCATGGGAGCTAGAGAAAGTTTGAATAAAGTTTTATGTAGTATTTGTCTTCTTGTTCTCTTAATTGGGGAGATTTTTATCTTGAACTCAAAATGAGACGTTCTATAAATCATGTTCATTGATCTTCAGTTTGTTCTTGTTAGGTGCCATTGAGTCAGGTCTGACTCATTGTGACCCTATGTACAACAGAAAGAAACACTCCCTGATACTCTCCCATGCCAGCACTATGTCAGTGCTTCTCTGCTGTTCATAGGGTTTTCAAAGGCTGATTTTTTCAAGAGTGGGTTGCCAGGTACTTCTCCCATTTTTGCAGAGCTGGAGATTGAACCCAGGGCTTCAGGGAGTACAGAGCAGCACACTACCAGCTGAACTAGACCCCAGGCCCTGAATCTACACGGCACAAATCTAATCTCTCTTCCATACAATGAGCAAAAACTGTCTGAAGACAGTCATCTTTTGCCTTTCATCATAAGTCTTACATTTCCAGGATACCGTGGTACTGTGTTTTCATGTGGCCTGATATTGGGACCCTTTCATCATCACTGTGGGCACCTTCCTCTGGAAGCATTCTACTCTGTCAAAGTTCTTTTTAGGAAGTGATACCAAGGAGCAAACAGAATACTGTGGTTGGGTTTTGATGAACACAAATAACTGCCTTACTAAGTAGTCTGTGATTTTATTATTATTGATAACAATATTAGTTTATTTTAATTAGTTTGTTAATAAAATTAGTTTTAGGCTAGTTAAATCCCAGTGTTGCCTCATATTGAGTCATTTTGCTCAGCTAAGTCCTTCTTTATAACATGGCTCACAATCAGTGTACAATCAACTGACAAAAATTTTATTTTATTATTTTATTTTTTGAGATACTAGGGGGTTGAACCCACGGCCTTGTGCTTGCATGCTTTGCAAGTTCTGTATGACTGAGCTGCTCCTCCAGCCCAGTTTTTTACTTTTTATTTTGAGGTAGGGTCTTGTAAGTTACGCCAGCTGCCTCTAATCTCCAACTTGCAATCTTCCTGCCTCTGCTTCCTGATTTTCTGGGATTACAGGTGTGAGCCATCGTGCCTGGCTTCTGTCTGAAATTTTCAACATTAATTTAGAATTCTGCTTATCTTTTTGGTAAATTTTGAACAATATTTGTGTTTTTTTGAACAATGTTTGAATTGTACTTCAAGATTGTCAAATTACCATTTTTGTCTCATTTGAATCTCATAATGATTCCATGAATGAGGCTGCTCAAATGTGATTATCTTCCTTTTCAGATGAGGAAACTGAGGTGCTAATATATTAAGAGATTTTTCCAAGTCAGCCAAGACAGTAAGCGGAGTTGTAGAAACTAGTTCCTTTAGTTTGGTTTCAGTACATTATTCCAGTAGAGTTTTTCTTCTGATGTATAAAAATATATTAGTTGTCTTATTTTGTTTCATTAATGGATCTGAGACTTGTGTCACCTAAGACTTTATCCTGATCACTAGCAAAAAATGCTGAGGTATAAAATATAAAATATAGAGTCCATAGTTAAAGTATTAGATATCAGGTTAACACTGCTTAATTAACTCATTAATATTCAGTGAGTATATTTGTTTAGCTACCTATGAATTTACTGGATATACTTCATCTTGTTTGGAAGGTATTATAAAAGATTTTAAATGTCTTTTCTCAAATGAAGTAACCAGGACTTGTTTTTCAGCAAAATCCATTTGATATTTAGAGACCACTATTTTATTTTATAAATGCTTAAAAATCATGTTTAACCATCCATTCTAGTGTTATTCCAGGTATCAACATAAGGTTATGTGATTTATAGTTTCCAGACTCTATATTTTGTCTTTCTTTGAAAATCAAGTTAACTTGCTCATTTTTATTCACGAGTTTCAAATTATTTGTAAAGATTCTTCTAAATGTTATTTGTTATTTACACCTTCCTTGGAGATCAAATATAAATTCATTTCCATCAGGGCAAAATGACACTTAAGTCTACATGTGTGAGAGCATTGTTATAACTTTATTGTTTAGGATAATATCTTTTATGAATGGAATAGAAAGCATATTTCAAGCTTGTACTCGGTGGAGGCTTTGATTGGGGCAATAAAACGTTTTTACTAACGTAGAGAAAACAGTTGTCTGTAGCCATAGCACTCTGGCATCCCATCCCTTCTGATCTCTGAAGCTAAGTAGGGTTGGCTAGGTTAGTCCTTGGATGGGAGACTGACTGGGAATACCAGGTGCTGCAGGCTAGGCAGAAGGACCTGACAGCCCACTCCTGAAACAAAACAATCTTCCATTGAAAACCCTGTGAATAGCAGAGAAACACTGACATAGTACCAGGCACGACACAGTGTTGGGCAGTGTTTTATTCTGTTGTACATAGGATCTCTATGAGTTGGACCCAACTCATTGGCACCTAACAACAGAGAAAACAGTTGTCTATAGAGTTTGACTCTATTCCATTTCTCATTCTAGGGCTTCCACACGTTTGATGACATCTAGAATTTCTTTATAGGCAAAAACCTGTTCACTCCTTAAATAGAATTAGGTTTAACTTGCTTTTTGGAGAAGTAGTGTGTAATTTATGTTAAGATATAAATGACCAACCTTATTTTATTTCCTGAAGCAGATCTAGATTATGGACTAAGAGGTAATGGTTAGGGTAGAAAGGGTGGGCTGTTTTGGGGAATATTAACAAGTTTGAATTTCCAATGAGGGAGAGAGGAAGGAGTTGAAAATAAGTTAGAAAAAGATTGGAGGGTGAAATCAAGGACCTCTGTGAGCTATCATGATAAATTTTGACTACTTCACAGTTTAACACTGGCTCATGGTAGACCACAGCAAGTTTACAATTAAGGTTATGAAGATAGTCTGTTAGTGGAACAACGTTTTCCTTTTCTTTCTTGTCCTCCCCTTTGGAACTTTCATGTCTGGATTCTTCTGCCCCTCTCCCCCTTGTTAACTATGAACCTTAGTATTATAAAATCTTGAAAGACCAGGAGCAAGTCTGAGGCCCTTCATCTATGTGGGCATGTAATTTACTGTCTTGAGTGCTGTGTTTGTTTTTCTCAGCTAACAACTGTTTTTTTTTTATAATTAGCAATCAATGATAAGGCAGATGATTGGGTACATCTTTACATTTTGAAGGTTAGTGAAGTAGAATACTCACATGATTTGATTTTTCTTCTGAAAGCATAACTCTTAGGTCCCTCAAAATTTGAACCTTTTTTTCTAATCCATCTATTATACCTATGTTGGGAATTATAATAAAGAATTAAAATAATTTTAATTATTTTCTTATGTTGATATAATGATTAATAATTTAAATTTAAATGAATTGGCCCTTACTTTTTACAAACAATAAAATTAAGTCTATTGGCCGATAATATATTGTATAGGTTTACCATTTCTAATGAACCATTCATTAGTATTTACGGGTTCTTGATGAACATTATATATGATGCTGGTTTAGTACAAATAATGTATTGGCATTCAAAACAATCAATCAAAGGATAAACTGCTGAAAGCCGTCAACTCTTACATTGTTTGAAAACTGCAATTAGTTTGGATAGAAATTTAATTTTCTGTATTTTCAGTATCATTGTGCTAGGTTCCTTATGTTGAATTTATAGAGTTGTCAGAGTATTTTATTTGAACAATGCTCATAATCTTCCAGTTTCAGCAGGTGGTAAATCCTTTCTTCTTCCTTCTCAGGCTCCCTGAGAGCAGAGTCAATTGGAACCAAAAATTCAGTTTATCTTTTTTCCTACTTTTATTCTTTCTCTCCTCCCTATCTCCTACCTTCCTCCTCCTTTCTCTTCTATCTCTCAACTTCTTTCTTTCTTTCTTTCTTTCCTTCTTTCTTTCTTTCTTTCCTTTCTTCCTTCTTTTTTCTTTCTTTTTCAGTCCAAATCAAGCCAAATAAAGTAGCAACATTTGAACATGTTCAATTTCTTGTTTTAGTAAATCAAAGACACTTAAATATTTTATTATACTTTCAAAAAGAGGTCTGTGCATTTCCAAATTAGTGTATCATAAGAGCAACATCCTATGAAAGGCATTATTTTTTATTATTTATTTCACTTAACATAATATACACATCTGAAACTATTTGTCTTTTGTTTTCCTGTTTGTCAGTGATTAATTCAACTCTAGCTGAGGCATTTGTAAAACATCTTAGAAATTATTAAAGTGTATTGATTGCTTTCCATTTTTAAACACATACTCAGTACCATTTACTTAAATATAAGGAAATTTACCATTAGGAAATTTCCATAATGAACACCTTCAGCTAGTTGTATTTAAATGGTAGTTAAAGATTCTAGAATTTTTTCTTAGAGTAGAAGTTCTCTCTGTAATTTACTTTCTATTTACAAAAGCTCTCTCAGTTACAACTAAAAAGATTGAATCATTGGCATTCTTACTCCTTTCTCACCTCATCTGCCAGTATTCTAAGGTAGGTGGATGAATTGATAGGACAAAGGGAAGGAGAGTTTTTGTATAATTCCTAGTCTTAATTCTTAGCTTCTGGGTAATTATCTTGTTAGATATATTTAAAAATATATACAATATCACAACTATTAAATCCTAGTTCCACTAAAATTCTTGCCTTCTCAGCTCAGAATGAATGCTTCATTTTTTTAGTATTTTGATTATGTATGAAAATAAACTCTTTTCTATTTTAATTGCTATGAGCTCATAGTTATCCAAACTGAAATTTTTGCCTGTAGTATCTATCCCTCTCTTCTTTTAGATTCAGCTGTTACTTGATTATAGAAAAATGTCTTTAGCAAGCAGAAGGATAGAATTCAGCCTGGAACTTCAAATTATAAGTCTAAAATGGAAAAATATGTCAACACTGGCAATGCTACAGAATTCATGGGACTTAATTTCTTTTAGTGTTGGTGTACTTCCTGAAATACATGTGTGGCTCTAACACTAACTATAACCCATACTTTTTGTGAAGTGGGATACCAAGGTAAGCTACAGAGGACATCTCAGAAGTTTCTAATACAATTTCTCTTAAGCAAGTATCCCTTGCACATCATATCCAGGCAGAATACTACCCAGGCCTTGTAGATGGGCCCTCTGTATACTGTTTGAGGTAATTTAAAAGATTAGAAAAACAGACAGATCACAGCATCAAAATGTACTGGACATTCACTATTATAGATTTTATTTTAAAAATATCATTCAATAGATAACAGCTTGGAAATAAGCACTTCCCCTATAGTATTTTTGTACCCTCTTATTAGAATTTTACCATTAAAGATCTTAAAAATTATTTTTTAATTTTAAAAAAAGATAGTAATTATTGAGAACTTGGAAAATACAAAAAAGGCACAGGAAGAGAAAAAATGTTTTAAGTCTATTATTCAAAGAAAATCACTATTAAAATTTTTGTGCATATTTTAAAGTCTTTGTTCTATATGTGGTTTTGAAAACATATTTGAGTTAGATCTTATGTGCAACTCTAAGTTTTCCTTTTTGTTATTAACAGTCTGATATGCTTTTGTTATGAGAATTCTTCATAATCATATTGATGACCGAGCAATAGCCACATTTCATGTGTATAATATAAAATGCTTCTTTATTTTTTCATTCTGTGTACACTACACAGTAACTATTCTTTAAGACACTTAGAGATAAACAGATGAAACTGCTTGAGGGCAGAGGCAACTATCCTGGGACTTTGGTTGCACCAGCAGATCCTATTATCACCTTTGAAGGCTGGGAGGATCAATGACTCTGAAAACTGTTCTGTAGTGTGGCAGAATCCACCAGAGGGAAAATTCTTCCTAAGGCTCTGCTACATTGTCTGTCATTGGGCATTTAGGATGCACAAACATTATGCATTATAGACATAAATATATTATTATAGATACTGCAGCTTCTGTGTTGCATCTTTGACCAGGAAGATTTTATACATTTCAGATTATTTTCTTAGAATATATTCTCCAAAATAGTGGCACTGAATATTTTGGGGAATGGATATTTCTAAGCATCCCAGTACCTGCTGACAGTAAAGCATCATTAACATTTAGTAAGATTTATTTTACTTCTCCCTTTCCAGCACTGGGTATTCTTTCTGCTAATTTGGTAGGCTAAAAAATGGCATGTGATTTTAATGAGCAGTTTTTGGTTACTTTCAAGGTACAGCCCTGCACATTAACTTCTAAGCCACTCTTTTCTCACTTGTTAATTGCTGGTTTTGAAGTCATATTTTTTCTCATCTCTTTGTATAAGCTTTGTATGTGTTATGTAGGTGTTAAACATTTTATCTGTTTGTTGTGTTCTTGCTCTAGTTTTTTTTAGCACAAGGAAGTTTTTATTTTGAGGTAAGCTAATTAGCCACATTCTCTTTTGTCATTTCTTCTAGCTTAGAAAGTTCATCGTATACTTGATGAAGATTCACTTCAATTTTCATGTAACAAAAAACATGATTTTACTTTTAGCTTCATCCATCTGAGATCTCTTTGGCTCTTTGGTAGGAGGTGAGGAGGTTTACATCCTTCCCCTTCTTCCAAACAGTTCACTACCTAACACAAGTTTTTGAATACTTTCATTTTCTTGTGATTTATGATGTCATCTTCATTTTCCTTTAATGTGTTTATACTTTTTCTATTAATTAGAATTCTATTTAAAATAAGGCTACTTAGCCCTTCACATTAATCTAAATATTATAATGAACATAGAAGTTTTTGCTCATAGCTCTATTACAGCAATCTTTTTTCTTCTAGTTACAATCGTGGTCAGAATGAAAAAATGAAAGATTGAGTGTATTGTGTTGATAAAGGAAGATGAGAGTGTGGAGGAAGAAAAGAAAATGATAGCTTTAGCATAATTTATTTTTTCCAGAATAGGAATTCATTGAGTGCACATAATTTAATTCTTTTTTCTAATCATTTCCTTCTTCCCCTTAGTCACTGTTTTCCTTTGATCTCTTCTCAGGTTTCCAATTATCTGATTGTGTGTGTTCTTGTGACAGACACTTGAGGGCAGTGTAAGTGCATGTTTATAGGTGCAAAGCTTGATGCCATTCAAAGGCAGTTCTGAGCAGAGCTCCAGCTTTGTTGTGACTGATTGCTACTGTGGCTCTTTTTCTTAACTTAATCCATGCTTTGGTTCAACAGCCTACTGCACAGTAGGAGCCAGTGTTGCACAGACTATCGAATATTGCCAAAGAGCTTGTACAACCAAGTAAAGCTTTGTTTGGGTCTTAAACTATGAACTTATTCATTCATTCATTTGTGTTTTTCAACAAAGAATGATAGCTGTGGTGCTATATCTGAGTGTTGGGATTATGAGCCATTTTTACTTTATGCTATTTTTCAAATTGTCTGCAATAGGGGACATGCAAGTTAAGAGACAGAATAGATCCTATAAAATTAAAATTATTATGTTTCTAACAGTCAAAATATAGTGCAAATTATTAAAGGATTATATTTATGATAGGCACAAACAAGGCAGAAAAATCTATTAGGCTGTATTTTCCTATACTGTTAACTAGGGATGGTAAAAATCTAACTGTAATGGACATTGAACCATTGGCAGGTGTCTGAGAAGAAAAGGAAAACATAAATCCCTACAGATGAAGTTTCCCTGAGGCTGTCTGGTTGGGAAGTCTTGTCTCATATAGCAGCATATTCCTGAAAGCCTTGTAGGTTTTGCAACTTTCCCCAAAGCATTATTCTGAAGGACTTTCTGCCTGGGCTTTGGGAGCTGCATCAGGGCCTTGGAGATTTCTCTCTAGCTGGTGGGCAGTAGCTTAGCAAGGGTAGCTGAGTAACGTGGGGCTCTCCATGTGGAGAACCCTGTAGGTGATGTGCTCCAAGCTAAAACTTGGAATATAGTTTGTCATAGGTTAGTTCTATTGTTTTTTTTTTTTTTGAAGCACTGGTCTTAAGTAAATTATAATCTAAACTCAATTCTGTAGGCCTATCTTAGCATCTAACTGTCATTTTAAACATTATTACAATTGAAAAATAAATTAGGAGTTTCAAAGAACTAATGACTATTAAAACACTGTCTTTTAGAAAAGTTAATATCTGTATGAGCAAATGACAATGAGATAGTAGGATTCTTTCAGTTAGAGGTCACTAGAAATCCAGGAATTAGATATGTGGTATTAGCAGATGCATTAAGGAGAGATTGGAACTAAAAATTAGATTTGAAATTAGTGTAAACTAGCTCATGTGCAAGCATTTAAAGCTGTCTACAGACAATAAACCCACACCTCCCCAAAACCACCTTGGAAGAAGAAAATTGTCTAGAATTTCTAATTATCTGCTGAAGTCCTTTGCCAATATTTCACTTTGAGTAGAATTCTCATATGTATTTCTGTTAGTGAGTAGGCAGCTTTCTTCTTTGGCCAATTAAATCTACAGTCTTGGAAAGTTTTCATTGTTTAAGTTTTGTTCAGTCTTTCACTGTGTTTATCAGCTCAAATTATACTATGGGTCAGTACATTAAATTCTTAGGAACAAATAAATCTCGGGTGTGAGGAAAAATAAAAGATGTTGATGGGAAAATTGGGAGTGACTTATGGGTACAGAGCTTCTTTTTGGGTGATGAACATGTTATCGAATTAGATAGTGGCTATCCTTGCACAAATTTGTGGATATACTAAAGACCACTGAATGTTATACCTTCAAATAGTGATTTTTTAAGGTGATATGTGAATATCAATTAAAATATAATTTAAGAATCCTCTAAAAAAATGCTGGCAGAATGGTCCTGCCAAAATGTTCACGTTCTCACCTTTGGAAGCTGTGAATATGTTATGTTACATAGCAAAAGGAACCTATGGGGTATAGAGTTGTGAATGAGGAAGATTATCCTGGATTATCATGCTAGATTCAATCTAAACCTTTATAAACAGAAAGCTTCCTCTGGATTCAAGCAGAAGAGATGCTGCACAAAAAATTGTCAAAATTGAGTACCAAGGACAGATTGGACTTCAAGGACAAAGCCCATAGGAGAATGAGGGTTCAGAAAGCAGGTTTATCCTCCACCACCTCCTTCCGGGAGGGAGCTGCAGAAGCCATATATATATATATATATATATATATATATATATATATACACACACACACACACACACACACACACACACATATATATATATATATACATTTCATTTAGAGGTCACTATATATATACATATATATGTGTGTGTATATATACATATATATGTATGTGTATATATACATATATATGTATGTGTATATATATATATATATATATATATATATATATATATATATATATATATATATATATATATATATATATATATATATATATATATATATATATATATATATATATATATAT